>JARSSU010007341.1:0-17863 GCA_029619165.1 Eurosta solidaginis | reverse complement strand
CCCCTCGTTTTTTCAGGGATTTGTAGTTATCTCAATTAGCACGCCACCTAACGGAACTTTGTTTTCTATAAATTGTGTTGTCACCGGGTCACGAACTATGTGCTAAGTTACAAGTGCGCCACCTAGCGGATATAAAATATTGCATTGTCACCGGGTTCTGACTAACGGCTCAAGTTTCATATCTCCAGCTCACCGGGAAGTTACTCAAAAATCGATTGCAAGATTCCCCTCGTTTTTCAAGGATTTGTAGTTACCTCACTTAGCGCGCCACCTAGCGGAAATTTGTTTTCTGTTAATTGTATTGTCACCAAGCCTCGAAGTGTGTGCCAAGTTTCAAGTCTCTAGGGCACCGAGAAGATAGTTAAAAATGGATTGAAAAATTCCCAAATCAAAACTAAATTTCTTAATATCTCGATCCATGCGCCACCTATTGAAATTTTTTTGATCAAATAACTATTGCATTGTCACCTGGTTCTGACTAACGGCCCAAGTTTCAAGTCTCTAGCTCACCGGGAAGTTACTTAAAAATCGATCGCAAGATTCCCTGTTTTTTTCAGAGATTTTCAGGGATTTTCGTTTATCTCGATTCGTCTTCCACCTGGCGGCATTTTGTTTTCCACGAATCACAAACTATGTGCTAAGTTTCAAGTCTCTGGATCACCGAGAAGTTAGTTAAAAGTCGATCGCAAAATTTCCATTTTAAAATTAATTTTCTGTATATCTCGATCCGTGCGCCACCTAGCGGATTTTTTTCACTGGCATTGTAATGTCCCCCAGATCTGAACTATGAGCTAAGTATCAAGTGTCTAGCTCAACGGGAAGTTACCGAAAAGACTTTTCCGTGGGTCAAAAATTTGTATGGAAATGAGGGGACAAACAGGAAAGGGAATTAATATAAAGGTAGTAAAATGGGAAAAAATTATTAAATAAAGTTAAATAATATAAATAAACATTGTAATAAAGAATAAAAAGAATTAGGAAAGTAAAAACAAAAATAATAAATAGTGTAATAAAATATATACAAAAAAATGTAGGAAGGCTAAGATATCTTAAAAATGAACATACTTATACAGCCCAATTCTAAACAAAAATTCCGTGCGAGTTTTTTCCCTTCTCCCATTCCTCGTATTCTAAATAAAAATTCCTTGTGAATTTTTTCACTTCTCCCTTTCCTCCTATTCTGAACAATGAGAAAGCGGAAACCGGTTATGGGAGAAAAGTAGGTATTATGAATGTGAGGGAGAGGAAGATTTCTCTGTCATTTCATAGGAGTTTTTTCACTTGTTAAATTAAAGGGAATGCATCAAAATAGTTAAAGGAAATTTGTTCTTTTAAGAAAAACACTTATTTGTACAAATTTGTGCTAAAATATGTATGTACATTCTACCACAATATTCTCACTGTTAATACAAAAACAACTACAACCACAATATTCTTTATTTTAGGTCGAAAAGTATATCATAAGCAACGTAGAGCTCGTGGTATACATATTTGATGCAGCCATCCAGAAATTGCGCAAGGGTTTTTTAATAAGGCTTAAATAGATTTTGGCATATGACGAAGGACGAATTCAACTCAACTTGGCCAGAAGAAAATTGCTTTGCTGAATGAAAGCAGGCAACTCCGCAGATTTGTGTTATGCGGCCGTCTTCTTCTATGTTCCGCTGTTGATGTTGCTGTGGCACCAATTCATTACTCATTTCAGTGAATACCACATACTGTGCATTGTTTATATTTTATTTCTCAATTTCCAACAATTTCATTTGCAACAATAATTGAATTTTTAAATTTTTTAAACAAAATAAGAAATGTGCAACGAAATTTCTATTGACAAAACAGCTGACTTCGAAAATTCGAAATTCCTATTCCCCAATTATTGTTCTCCCTAGGAGAACAGAATTGGAGGAATTCTTCCGCGGGAATAAAAAAATCCGCGAGAATATTTAGAATTGGTCCGATAAATTTCTACTTAACCCCTTGGTTACTGCTGGGGCAATATGTCTCATCCTCATTCAAAATATTCTTTTACTAATCACAACTTCTGAATTGCTCAATCGAAATGTTTTCTTTCGTTAGTCCCCTAAACCATATTTGGCCTGCTATGTCTAAGTTTACTAAATAAAAGATAAACAAAAATAATAAAATAAAAAATAAATAATCAAATAAAATATATTAAAAACAATTAGAAAAGTAAAGAAACTTATTTAAGTGTGCAGTTATAAATTTCATCTTAACCATTTCGTGACTCCTGGGGCAATATGTCTTATCCTCATTCAAAATATTTATTTATTAATGAAAACTTTTATCTGAATTTCCCAGTAAAAGTTCTTTGTTTCATAAGTCGCCCGAACCATATTTGCTCTGTTTTGTCTAAGTTTATCAAATGGAAAATAGAATAAAAAATAAATAAAAATAAAAAATATAAAAATATTAAGAATGAAATAAAAATTTTAAGAAATTAGGAAGGCAAAGAAAATAATAATAAGATAAAAAATAAAAATTATAAAAAATTAAATAAAATGAATAAACGATGTAATAAAAATATAAAATATTAGGAAGGTATAAACAAATAATAAAAAAAATTAATAATGTAATAAAAAATATAAAAAATTTAGATAAGTAAAGAAAATAACTTAATCATGTACATACTTATAAAGTTCAGCGTAACCCTTACGTGACTACTGGGACAATATGTCTTATCCTCATTCAAAATATTTTTTATTTACCAAAACTTCTATCTGAATTGCCTAATTGAATTGTTTCAAATAATAAAATAAAATAAATAATAATGTGATTAAAAATATAAAAAAAAGAGAAGGGAAAGCAAATAACTTAAGTACGCACTTATAAAGTTTTGCTAAGACCCTTTCGTGGCTACTGGGTCTACTGTCTATCCTGAATCAAAATGTTCTTTTATTTATCACAACTTCTATCTGAATAGCCTAACAGCTATTTTTCTTTTGTTGGCCACCCAAACCATATATTCTCTGATTTGTCTGAGTTTAAGAAATAAAAAATAACAAAAAAATATAATTTCCACCTATTTAGTTGTTATCGCTAAACATGTAATTGTGTGTGTATGTTTCAGGATAGTTAAAGGAGTTCCTGCTTTTCAAATATTCAGAACATATTTTTCAACTATTAATCTCACACCAATCAAAATGATATTTGGAGAGTTCTTCACTAAAAATCTAAAACGAAAATGTTATATAAATAAAACTAAGGCCTATCAGCTCATTAAATTTTTTACAATAATAAGTCATTACAAGGCTATCAAAAATTAGCAATATTTATTTATAATAATTAAAAAAAAATGTATTCTCTCCTTTTTTACTCACCAGTATTTTTTGTGTTACTCTATCTCCACAAACTGACAAGCAAGCTGTAGATATTGTGTATAAATTGATGGTGCTAAGGATCCAATCATCATCTTTTCTGCCATAGGGCACAAAGCATTCGACATAAAATGCATTTCGGAAAATATTAACAAATATCGACGTCCGGTAAACAAATTGTTATGGCATATAACGCGTTACTTACGTCAAATATCACAACACCATGCTATAGTAAAACCACTTTGTTACCCCTTACACTTCGTTTCCTAACATTTTGTTCACTTTCTTATTTCTTGTTTCCTTGACATTGACTAAACGCATTTCAGTCTGTTTTTTAGTAGCGTGCAATCTGTAAAGGTGAAAGAATATAAATTTTTTTACTTCTTTTTAATGCTTTTTCACATTTATAATAGCCCTTTTAAGTATTGTTGGTATTATGGTTTTAGTTAGTTGCATTAAATAATGCTAGTTGCTAGGAAATGCATGTTAAACTTTTACTCAGTCAATGCACAGTCTTCTTTATTACTTTTTTGTTGTTGTCATTGACTCTATTTCTTACCTTCATCCTATTCAGTTTTGTTTTGTATGGACGTTATCAAAGCGCGTGGCTCAATCAATATGCCTAGTCCCACATCAATTTAAATATAGCAAGGAAATGAAAGTGTAGTTCGCTAACATTAAGAACCAGATTATGTACGATGCAGTGACACTTTGCGTCGCAGTCACTCACATTCTAAGTCACTACTACATAATACCAAACGGGTTGTAGAAGATGTTCTAGGGACATAAGAAGACAGCCCGTGCCGGTTCTGAGAGCAGTATTTTGGCAGGCCTGTAGCTTCTTCGGTAGTTTTTTAGGCTTGGCGACCATATAGGGGACGCGTAGCATGCAATCGGCTGGCCAATTGCTCTGAGTGGTAATGAGCGTTTCTTTGTCTTTTCCCCAAGTACTGCCAGCAATAGATTTGAGGATTTTATTACGGCTCTGAATTTTCGTTACAATTGCGGCTGCATGCTCACCAAAATGTGGATCCTGATCAAACGTCACACCCAAGATTTTGGGGTGTAGGACAGTCGGTAGCGTAGTGCCATCGACCTGGCTGTCCAAAATAGTCGACATTTGGGACGTCCATGTGAAATAGGTCGCGGAGGATTTAGTCGGTGATAATGCCAGGTTTGGCGAGGCGAAAAAACTGGCGAGATCAGGGAGGTAGCCGTTTATTCTGTTGCAAAGGTCATCGATCTGTGTGTGTTGGGCCTGTGGCTATTATTGTGCAGTCATCGGCGTAGGAAACGATAATAACTCCTTCTAGTGGCGAAGGTAGCTTTGATATGTAGAAGCTAAACAAAAGTGGGGATAGGACACCACCCTGTGGCACCCCTTGTTTAATTCTTCTTGGTTTTGATCCTTCGTTTCTAAATTGCACCGATGGCTGCCGACCACTCAGATAATTTGCGGTCCACCTTTTAAGGCATGGGGGAAGGGTAGACCCTTCCAGGTCTTGCAGCAATGTGCCGTGGTAGACCGTATCAAATGCTTTTGATAGGTCTAGCGCAACGAGTACTGTTCTATGGTGGGGTTTTGATTTAAACCGCAATTTATCTGGGTGCTAATGGCATTTAGCGCGGTGGTGGTGCTATGGAGTTTTCTAAAGTCATGCTGATGACAGGCTAGCTGCAAATTTGCTTTGAAGTAGGAGAGCAAAATGGCTTCAAGCGTCTTGGCTACTGGCGATAGGAGAATATGGAGAGATATGGGGCGATATGACTCTCTATGTTAGCCGGTTTCCCAGGCTTTAGTAGTAGCAGGACCACCTTGGCCATTTTCCATTTTTTCAGGAATAACAAAGGTAGAAAGAGACAGGTTGAAGACATGTGCTAAATATTTGAACCCATCTTCCCTAGGCTTTTAAGCATCGGCATGGCTATGCCGTCTGGGCCCCACTGCTTTGGATGGTTTAGCATGACCGATGGGATCCTCAACCTCTCTGAAGTTGGCAAGACAACTTTTACGTGGAAAAAATACCTATTGGGAAAATTGCCGTGAATTTGCCGTAATTTATCCGTGAAACAAAAAAATTTGCCGTGGCCATATTTTAGAAAATACAGGGTGGCACGCCAACTTCACGTGAAGTTAGCGTGCCACCCTCAGAAAACCACCTTAGAGACCAGCTAGGAAAATAATTCTTGCACACGAATTTGCCGTAAATTTGCCGTAGGTAAGTGGCATATTATATAATTTCGAAAAAATAAAATTTAACTTTTTTTTATGGTGCACCGCCAACTTCACGTGAAGTTAGCGTGCCACTTTTCGAAAACCACCTCAGACACCAGTTAGGAAAATAATTCTTGCACGTGAATTTGCCGTAAATTTGCCGTGAATTATCCGTGAAACAAAAAAATTTGCCGCGGCCACGTTTTAGAAAATACAGGGTGGCACGCCAACTTCACGTGAAGTTAGCGTGCCACCCTCAGAAAACCACCTTAGAGGCCAGCTAGGAAAATAATTCTTGCACACGAATTTGCCGTAAATTTGCCGTAGATAAGTGGCATATTTTATAAATTCGAAAAAAAGAAATTTCAAATTTTTTTTATGGTGCACCGCCAACTTCACGTGAAGTTAGCGTGCCACCCTCAGAAAACCACCTTAGAGGCCAGCTAGGAAAATAATTCTTGCACACGAATTTGCCGTAAATTTGCCGTAGATAAGTGGCATATTTTATTTCGAAAAAGAAATTTCAATGCCACTTATCTACGGAAATTTACGGCAAATTCGAGTGCAAGAATTATTTTCCTAGCTGGCCTCTAAGGTGGTTTTCTGAGGGTGGCACGCTAACTTCACGTGAAGTTGGCGGTGCACCATAAAAAAAATTTGAATTTTTTTTTCGAATTTATAAAATATGCCACTTATCTACGGCAAATTTACGGCAAATTCGTGTGCAAGAATTATTTTCCTAGCTGGCCTCTAAGGTGGTTTTCTGAGGGTGGCACGCTAACTTCACGTGAAGTTGGCGGTGCACCATAAAAAAAATTTGAAATTTTTTTTTCGAATTTATAAAATATGCCACTTATCTACGGCAAATTTACGGCAAATTCGTGTGCAAGAATTATTTTCTAGCTGGCCTCTAAGGTGGTTTTCTGAGGGTGGCACGCTAACTTCACGTGAAGTTGGCGTGCCACCCTGTATTTTCTAAAACGTGGCCGCGGCAAATTTTTTTGTTTCACGGATAATTCACGGCAAATTTACGGCAAATTCACGTGCAAGAATTATTTTCCTAACTGGTGTCTGAGGTGGTTTTCGAAAAGTGGCACGCTAACTTCACGTGAAGTTGGCGGTGCACCATAAAAAAAAGTTAAATTTTATTTTTTCGAAATTATATAATATGCCACTTACCTACGGCAAATTTACGGCAAATTCGTGTGCAAGAATTATTTTCCTAGCTGGTCTCTAAGGTGGTTTTCTGAGGGTGGCACGCTAACTTCACGTGAAGTTGGCGTGCCACCCTGTATTTTCTAAAATATGGCCACGGCAAATTTTTTTGTTTCACGGATAAATTACGGCAAATTCACGGCAATTTTCCCAATAGGTAATTTTTTTCCACGTAAAAGTTGTCTTGCCAACTTCAGAGAGGTGGATCCTCAACCTCTTTGGCGGTAATGGTAATTGGAGACGCGCTGAATTTATGTTTATGTGCGTGTCTGTTGGCCCCTCCGTCTATCTTTGTCGACTGTAGAATGCATTATATATTGTCGGCAAAAAGCGCTCGCGCATTTTTTTCGCATCCGACAGCACTTTATCGCCAAAGGCGATGGAAATTTTGTCTTTGTGCTTAGACGGAAAGAACAAAGCATTTACAACCGCAACCAGGCTCGGTGCTTCGGGGCAGCTTGAGCGCCGACCATATGGCCATAGTAGTATAGCGTCATCATTCACAAGACGAACAGACTACCTGATTCCCTATCTGCGCTTCGAGGGAGATCTTAAGGCCACAATAGAGGTGGACGGTTGGCGCAAGGGTGCGCAAATGGCGGACGAGGTGATACATGTGTACACAGATGGTTCCAAAGTAGTGGAAGGAGTAGGATCTGCGGTATAACTGTGCTGATCCGGAAATAGGCAGATCCTACAGGCTGCCGGATTACTGTAGCGTTTTCTAAGCGGAAATATTAGCCGTAACCAAAGCAGTAGAAACTCTGGAAGAGCATAGCTTAAGCTGCAACCGTGTCAACTTTTATATTGACAGTCAAGCAGCAATTAAGGCAAAAATCGCGCATAGCACAGCATCTAAATGCGTGTTAGAGTGTAAGCAATTTCTGGGGAGAATCGGGACAGGGAGAAGCATACATCTATATTGGGTCCCAGGGCATATGGGAATAGATGGGAATGAAAAGCGGACGAACTAGCTAAAAGGGCGCATCCCTTGAAGCTTGCTCCGTAGATACCCCAAATTAGACTGGGGCGAGATTAAGCGAAGGCGAGAGATGCACATGATCGACCAAGCGGGAAAGGCGTGGGTTCAAGCGCGGTGCTGTAAAGTGTCGAAGATTATGTATAGGTCTTATAACCTTAGACTAACAAAGTTGCTTCTATCATTAAAAAGAGAGGACTGTAGACTCATGACGGGTATTTTTGACTGGACACTGCTCCTTCTGGCGTCACATGCCTTTAAAATTTGGTTCGGTCAGTGATAGCAGATGTAGGAAGTGCGGGTTGGAGGAGGAAACGATCGAGCACGTGCTTGTGTCGTCGTGCCTGCACTTGCCAAGCTAAGACTCCAGCATTATAGGAGTGATACAGCTGTCAGATCTAGGTAAACAGCAGTGTGGCTTAAGTCCTAGGAAGCTTCTAGTATTTGCCAAGAGGACGGAGTTATTTTATAACATAGGTCCTGGTTTTTGTTAGGGGTTTTCAGTGGGGTGGTCTTAAACAAACTTCTGGCAACACTACGGACTCAATTAGTCTATGTGACGTCCTCATGGACCGGCCAGTTCAACCTAACCTAACCTAGACGGAAATCGATAGGGACCTTGCGGTCCTTTGCGAGATATCGCCATATAGGTGGATCAGGGTGACTCTAGAAATGTGTTTGTACGATATTGGTATCAAAATAAAGGTATTAATGAGAGTTTGTAAAAGGGAGCGGTGGTAGTTTGTATATGTGAAGGCGTTTTCCCAGATATCGACCAAAATGTGTGACCAGGTGTGACCCAGAACATCATCTGTTGGATACTGCTAGTTTATTTATATATGTAATACCTGCCAAGATTTCAAGGGTTTTTTATTTCGCCCTGCAGAACTTTTTAATTTTCTTACTACTTAATATGGTAAGTGTCACAACCATTTTACAAAGTTTTTTTACTAAAGTTATATTTCACGTCATAAACCAATCCAATTACCATGTTTTCATCCCTTTTTTGGCATTTGGTATAGAATTATGGAATTTTTTTCATTTTTCGTTATATTTTCGATATATCGTGAAAAGTGGGCGTGGTATAGTCGGATTATCGTTCATTTTTTATACCAAGATGAAAGTGAGTGTCAGGTAAGTACGATGAACTAAGTTCAGTAAATATATAGTCGATGTTTGCTCAAGTTATCGTGTAACGGCATGCGGAAGGACAGACGGACGACATGTGTATAATAACTGGGCGTGGCTTTAAACCGATTTCGCCCATTTTCACAGAAAACAGTTAGCGTCATAAATCTATGCCCCTACCAAATTCAAAAGGATTGGTAAATTTTTGTTCGACTTATGGCATTAAAAGTATCTAGACAAATTATAACGAAAAAGGCGGAGCCACGCCCATTATTGCAATTTTCTTTTATTTTTGTATTTGTTTGCACATATCATGACTGGAGTTGAATGTTGACATAATTTACTTATATTCTGTAAAGATATTAAATTATTTGTTAAATATTTACTTTCAAAAAAAATAAAGTGGGCGTGGTCCTCCTCCGATTTTGCTAATTTTTATTAAGCGTACATATAGTAATAGGAGTAACGTTCCTGCCAAATTTCATCATGATATCCTTACACGACTGCAAATTACAGCAAGCAAAACTTTTAAATTACCTTCTTTAAAAGTGGGCGGTGCCACACCCATTGTCCCAAAATTTTACTAATTTTCTATTCTGCGTCATAAGTTCAACTCGCCTACCAAGTTTCATCGCTTTAGCTGTCTTTGGTAATGAATTATTGCACTTTTTCGGTTTTTCGAAATTTTCGATATCGAAAAAGTGGGCGTGGTTATAGTCCGATATCGTTCATTTTAAATAGCGATCTGAGATGAGTGCTCAGGAAACTACATACCAAATTTCATCAGATATCTCAAAATTTACTCAAGTTATCGTGTTAACGGACGGACGGACGGACATGGCTCAATCAAATTTTTTTCGATCCTGATGATTTTTGATATATGGAAGTCTATATCTATCTCGATTCCTTTATACCTGTACAACCAACCGTTATCCAATCAAACTTAATATACTCTGTGAGCTCTGCTCAACTGAGTATAAAAGTGTGTGAGGATTTTGTCCTTGTTGTATCAATGTGTATTTATCGAAGTTTTTACGAGAGTAGCGATTTATCGTGAATAAAACTTAAACGATGCAGAGACTAGTTTAATAATTACCACGAAGATAAAAAATGGATAAAAAAAGTTAAGTGCGTCAGAATGCATTCTTCTGATGTGTTGAAAAAGTTGACACTACGATAGTTAGTCAATGAATTAATCAATGAATGAATAAAACTCGAAACTCTCGAATTCTGGACAACCAGTTTTTGGTATAACAAAGAAAGGCAGTGTTGGTGCAAGCTTCATTGCAGAAGCCAGAGTTAAGAGAGCGTTTGTGACTTTTTTAAACGCCAAAAAACATTCCCCAAAAGTAGATGGAGGTGTAGCGGACGAGGGCAGTCGCTTGCCGATATTAATCCGGTACTAATGCCTTTTGGTAGTAGACCTCCTGCCCCGCAACGAGATGTTTTTGATTCCTGCAAGCTTTGGCGGCCACCGTGTTGTTATTTTTGTTGTTTCAACAGTGCTTCACCCCATTCAATAGGTGCGAATGCTTACAAATTGTCATCAAAGTCCCTCTAACGAGAGTTTAAGAAAACTAGCAGTATCAGCAAGGGTGGACCATAGGGAAGTTGTTGTTAGAGTAGTGGGTTCCACATTACACAAGATGGTTGGAGTCATGTGTGGCGCATCGCATGCAGGACCAGGCGCGGCTTCTACGGGGGGATGGGGTGTGGGGAAAGGGGCCCCCCAAAGGTCGAGAAATTTGATTTTTCAAATGCTTTACAAAACAAAAATGAAATATCCAAAGAACACAAATATCAAGAGGTTCAATACTTAATTTTGGCATTTCACTATGCGCGAAAATTTATACATGAATACGGCTTTTATAAAAATAGAAACAAAATGTATGAAACTTTTTGATACTATTTCATCATAGTACTTATGCAGATATTCTCTTAACCTCTTAGAGGCGGGGATAAATCAAGTAGTTTTTTGCTAGGGTACGAAGAGGGTTTGTCTGAGAGCACCACGTAAGCGATATCCGACACTCACCGTAGGGGTACAAATAGGACGTGGAGAACAGTATCCGTAGGGGTATAAAAAGAGTAGAGAAAGGATTTGTCCAACAGTACCCGTAGGAGTATAAATAGGTCCCTGCCGACACTGGATTTGGACTAATGAATTTAACACTTCATAAATGCCATGATGGCCTCGATAGAGAAGCATAGCATTTTGTGATAAACCTTATACTTGATGACATTTATGTCGATGTACGGATACCAATATTTAAAAGCAAGATAGCCGCGAGCCCTGAGGGAATTTCCTGCGAACATATTCAAATACGGCTGGAAGGAAACGGTAAATTTCTATGCAGAATATGGTGGGACGAGTTCATGACTGACGATTGGAACGGAAGTAGTCTCCTTAGGGCGTCTTATTCTAGATAAACAGCGTCGTTCAGGCAGATGTTATTGCTATCATCAGCCTGTTATGTTGTTGATGTTGTTTTTAACGATTAATACCCTTCCCGGAGCATTCAAACCCCGGTTTGGGGTGGTTCGGGAGATTTTCGGGTTTT
Source organism: Eurosta solidaginis (assembly GCA_029619165.1). Classification (NCBI taxonomy): domain Eukaryota; kingdom Metazoa; phylum Arthropoda; class Insecta; order Diptera; family Tephritidae; genus Eurosta; species Eurosta solidaginis. The sequence goes on along the minus strand of JARSSU010007341.1, from coordinate 6,430 downwards.
CCTGAAAGTCCGCTTTCGGATTAACGACACTGAGGCAAAACGTGTCTGTTAGCGCGCAACAAACAGTACACCCTTGAGTACATAAAGTTACAAATTTATTCTACTCAAAATGCAACCTTGTGTCTGCATGTCAAGTAAATCGCTACACGAGTCAACTGACGTTAAGGCAATTGCATTGGATCCTTTGCCTTTTCTTTTTTCTTTCGTTGCGGCGTTGAACAAGGAGGACAAGCGCACAAAGTATTTAGCGATCACGATCACGATCACGACCACGCTTATAATTAGATTTATCAATCATATAATTGCAATAAGTTAATCATTTCCTTGTACAGAATACACTGAATTAAATGATTTTACAAGGTAATACAGCTTAAAATACGTGTTATTTCTCCACCCGCCAACAGTGTCTGTGACACTGCTTCCTATATTTTTTGGAGGCGGTGTGTTGTTTGTATTCGACCGCTGCGTTTTGAAATTAATCATTTCCTTAACGTGCCGTGATCAATATCCGGCAAAGGACAGTCCACATTATAAGTCTCCCCAAAACATTTACATTGCCTTTAAAAAAGAAGAAGCTCCACTAATTTGAAAGGTTCACGTAGAGGAATCTCCAATTGGTTCCAAGTGGTATCAAATCTGAAGGTCTGGTCACCCCCAGCGGGTTAGGGGGAGCTCTGTGAAGTTGGCACCTACTTGGACGAGTAATTAAAAAAAACATATCTCATTCGTTTGTCCACCCGTTTGTCCATGTTTTGTCCAGGAAAAATTTTTCGTTTGTCTACCTTTTGTTAAAATGTTTATAACAAAAATATCGAAAAACCCCAAACATTTTTTGTTTGCGCTTTATTGTGCTAAGTCGTATGTCCGTCGTTTGAACATCGTTTGTCCAGGGAAAAATTTTCGTTTGTCCACCTTTGTAAAAAGTTATTTCAAAAAACAAAAATCGTGTGTGAAGTTGGCACCTCATTTACGAGTAATTAAAAAAACCAAATGCCATCGTTTGTCCATCGTTTGTCACGATTGTCCTGGAAAAGTTTTCGTTTGTCCACCTTTTGTTAAAAAGTTATAACAAAAATATAAATTGTCATCAATATCCCCTAACGGGAGTCCAAGTCAACTTGCAGTTTCAACAGGGGTGGACCATAATGAGAGGGGTGTTAGAGGCGTTGGTTCCACATTACAATTGAAGAGATGGTTGGTGTCATGTAGGGACACATTGCAAGCGGGGCATACATTTTGTATGTCGGGGTTGACTCTGGATAGGTAAGAGTTTAGCCTGTTGCAGTATCCTGCACGAAGTTGAGCTAGAGTGACTCGCGTTTCCCTGGGGAGTATGAGTTCCTCTTCCGCAAGTTTTGGGTACTGTTCTTTGAGTACTGGATTCACCGGCAATTCCTGGCATAAAGGTCCGACGCCTGCTTGTGTTTTTTGCTTCACACGGCTGAGTTCTCAGTGCCGTATTTCCTCATAATGCTTACGCAGATTAAGCCCCTAGGCGTTGTTGGCTCATCAATCAATGTCTGTTGGGATGCTCAGGTTTCTGGGTATTCAACACGAACTCTTTGTTAGCATCCTCATTTCTCTCCCTAATAGGGAGTATTCTCCCCTCATTATGTAGATGGTGTTCTGGGGACATAAGAAGACAGCCCCAAAAACCCAATTGTCAACCTCACCTAACCGCGGCGAATCCTGTTTCACTATCAGAAGAGCTCTAGCGACCCCAAGCTTCTCATGGAACTTGGGGGTGTGGGAGGGAGAGGTGGCCTGAAGGTTTTAGCGTGGGTATATAAATCGTTCCGAGATGGTCCGAGCTAGCACCTTAATGGTGCTGTGTTACCGATCTGTATCCGGCAAAGGACCATCACATCGATAACACTCCCCAAAAGCCTTCGGGGAGCAACCTTATCGCAACAACAACACAACCACAACCACAACAACAAGGGTCTGGTCCGATTTACATAATTATTATTAGGCCTGGAAGCACAGCGAACGATTGTGTGGTAGATCTATTGTGCATAGTAGCATTTACATAGTCAAAAAATACTTGTTTGTGTTAAAATTTAAAACTGTATGTAAGTAGTTGAAAAAGCTATGGTAATTCTATACGAAAGCATGAAACTCTTAATACACGTCCAGAAACATCAAGAGGTATCAAATAACCCTACTTAAATGTGCGAATTATCTAGAATAAAAGAGATCAATTATTAACTTCAAAAACAAGTGGTAATGATACAGACAGCATGACACTCTACCCCCAGCTGTGTACATACATTTATTTAGTTCAGCTTTTGTGTTAATAAAATGATGCACTTTTGTTTTTTCTAACAGAACTCGCTTTTACTTCGAAAGTAAATTCTGCATTTAACTACCCGTAAATCAGCTGCTACCTCTGCGTGGCTGCTACGCCGTATTCGCTTTAATTTTATGTGTACGCCTCACTTCTCACAGCACAAAGCTGACTTTTTGGCCATATCTCACGAATTTCACTTTTTAATAATTATAAAACATTTTTTACAAACCAATTTCATACATTTGCAGCATTCTTTGTTGTTTTTATTGTTCTATTTCCTCTATATATACATTACATATTTTTGCACTACATGCAATTCCGTTGCTGCTCTGCTTCATCATCGTCTTTGCACCAGACCACATCGCTCTTTATGAAGGGACTTCTTGATTTTATTTTTGCAATTTTTCACAACCGTTTTTCGTTTGCATATTTTTGGGTCGAAAATGCAATAGATTTCACAGATTTGGGACAATTTATAAATTTTTCCTTTTGTTTTCAATTAGCACATAAATTTATTCACTTTATTTTGCTAATAATCCCGCAACAAGAGAAAAAATGAATTCGCTTTTTTTCACTGCAAAACTAGAATAGAAGAAAGAAAATCGCATGCAAAAACGAATTCCCTGAATGTAATGTTGCCAGAAATAAAATTTTATGTGACCTAAAAATAAGACAAAAAAGAATTAAAAGAACAAAATTTTTTCAAGCAAAGTCAAAATCACAGACAAAATAATGGCTCAATTATATGGTTGGCTCATACTCATCAGCTGATTTATTTATTACATTTCACTGGCATAGGTATTGTCAAAGGAAGATGGCAACTCAAAAGTTACGAACACACTGAAAATTATTTATTTTCACATCATTTTAAACTATTTGTTTAGTAAATGCATATAACTTAGCGCATTATTTTCCCACAACACACAAGAATTGCAGAGTTTATGTTTTCACTCCATCCATTCGTCACAATATCGACACACAGATTTGACAACCTGAACAAAGGTACGTGTTGCTCTGGAGATGAGCGGACCATATATGTAGTTGAAACATGGAAAAAAAATATAAAGGATAACTACATTAATTTTAAATTCAGGATTCAACACACTTTTTGTCAAAATTATAAATTGACTATACATGTAAATGAAGTGATCTCTATATGACATCGATGACACTTTTAATACACGACCAAAAATACCTGAGAGCTGTCATAAAACATGTTTTTGACCCCGGATCGCAAAATTCGGAAAACGATGAGCGGTGCGGCGTCATTTTTTTCTTCTGGTAGGCTCAACATTTTGATTCCCGGTTTCGCCTGATACCCCCTATCATTAATTTTGGACATGTATTAGAGGTTCGTGCCGTCGTATCGAATTAAAATACATAAGTTCTGGTATAGTAATATGTAGAAACTGTAGTAGAAATATTTGAAAAATGTCTTTGTGTTGTTATGCTGAAACGTTTTTAAAGAACTGCTAAAATAAAATAACCCTAGTTCGGCGACGAGTCACCGGGGTGTGACTTTCATATTCTCCTCTCAAAACTACCATATTTTTAATAAATTTTTTAACTCATTTCCGTAACATCCTAACTTAATGAATTTTAAGCAGAAAAAATTCAAAATAAGGTTTATGTTTTTAGTTTTTTCTGGCAGTCATGGTGTAAAATCGTGCGGCCGAACGAGGGTTAAAAAGTATAAACAAAAAGATCATTTAACATATAATTTCATAGTTTTAAAACTCAGGGTTGCATACACCGTATTGGCGGCTTGTTGAATAGTCACTAGTCTACTACTGGTTTTATGGTGATTTATAGTCTCATTATTCGATTATTTATTTTATATCTGTGATTATACTAAATGCTCTATTTGAATGGGTTTTAAAGTGTTCGATTTTGTTACAGCATATATGAAGAAAAAATGTGTAATATGTTCTATTTTGAAAAATTTTACACAAAAGCTCTTGAAATATTCCCCCAAATTTATTTGAGAGATGGTAGCACTATACCGAATTCGTAACAGAAGAAGAAACAGTGATGACAGCGCTTAAAATAAATATGAACATCAGTGAGGGGAGACTCACCACTATTTGCTGTGAGGTGTCGCTGCGTCAAGGTTTTCGTCTCAGCTAGTCTAAACGTTGTTGCATTCCTCTCGTGGTAGATAGAGAAAAAATATAACAGTAAATTCTGTAGCTTGCAGAATAATACATATATCTTTGTAGTTATTGGTCAGAGCAGGATGAATATTAATTATCATGATTTCAATAATATTAGATACCATAATTCTTGTGTTGATCTTTTTTCTTTGTTGTGTTTTGTCGGTCAGACGGCAAGATTCAGAGAGGCAGAGGAGGAACATGAATTCTACAAGTCCCACGCCAAGGCATCCATACATTTACTGTCGGAGACGCTCAGGCGCACTGCTTGCGCTTGCCACATCCTACACAGTTACATACTATGCTAGTGCACAGCTGATGCACTGAAATCCTAAGGCCTGGGAGCCACAAACAAGGTTTTGATTGGAAAGGTTCCCGCCCGACATCAAGGACCTGAGTAATGAACATGCAGATTACCCAGCAGCGCAGGGTGCTACATCAGCATTCTATGGTCCAGAGCTCTTTGTGTGACTCATCAAAAGCACACAGCCCCAGGGAAACTAAATAATTCACAGACGTCAATGGATGATTGCACCAGGAGCAAATGGCAGGCCAAACTGTTCCTTATACTTCGCGGCAACGAAAGTATCAGCCAAAACTCCTTACCTAAGCAGGAGGACCTAAGACTCTTAGGGATGGTACTACATGATGGACACTGCTGTCTACGATATCACCTAGGTTAGGTAGGTTGAACTGGCCGCGTCCATGAGGACCTCACATAGACTGATTGAGTCCGTAGGTTACCAGAAGTTGTTTAACGACCAAACTGAAAAACCCTATCAAAAACCAGGACCTATGTATAAAATACTCCGTCCTCTTGCAAATACTAGAAGCTTCCTAGGACTAAGCCATTGCTGCTTCTAGATCTGACAGCTGTATCACTCCTAATAGCTGGAGTCTTAGCCCTGGCAAGTGCAGGGCACGAGCACAGAACGTGCTCGATCGTTTCCTCCTCAACCCGCACTTCCTACATTGCTATCACTGACCAAGCCTAGTGTAAGGCATGTGACGCCAGAAGGTAGTGTCCAGTCAGAATACCGTACATGAGTCTAACAGTCCTCTCTTTTCAATGATAGGACAACTGTGTTAGTCTAAGTTGTAAGACCCTACACATAATCTTCGACACTTTACAGCCCCGCGCTTGATCCCACCTTTCCCGCTTGGTCGATCATGTGCACCTCTCGACTTCGCTTAATCTCCCCAATCTAATTGAGAAATCTACGGAGCAACCTTCAAGGATCGCCCTTTTTAGCTAGTTCGTCTCGCTTTTTCATTCCCATCTATTCCCATATGCCCTGGGACCCATACTAGATGTATGCTTCTCCCTGTCGCGATTCTCTCCAGAGACTGCTTACACTCTAACACGCATTTAGATGCTGTGCTATGCGAGATTATTGCCTAATGCTGCTTGACTTGTCATATAAAAAGTTAACACGGTTGCATCTTTAAGCTATTCTCTTCCAGGGTTTCTACTGCTTTGTTACGGCTAATATTCCGCTTGGAAAACGCTACAGTATCGGCAGCCTGTAGATCTGCTTATTTCTCCGGATCAGCGCAGTATACCGCAGACCCTACTCCTTCCGCTACTTTGGAACCATCGTGTACACATGTATCGCCATACGTCGCATTTGCGCACGCTTGCGCAACCGTCCACTCATTATTGTGGCCTTAAGAGCTCCCTCGAAGCGCAGATAGGACATGACGGTCTGTTCACGATCTTGTGATTGATGACGTCTATACTACTATGGCCATATGGTCGAGCTACAAGCTGCCCCGATAGCGACGATGAGCCTAGGTTGCGTCGTAACGCTTGTTCTTTGCTACCAGGGTCTACAGTGGGATGTCCAAAATGGCCTACAGTGCAGCCAGATCGGGGTTGTTTTCAGGGCTCCTCGTAATGCAAGCATCTGATAGTCTCTGCTACCCCCTCTAATATTTTGAGAGTATGCTCGTTTTTGTGTGGCTTTCACAAACAGAACTCAGAATA
>JARSSU010007339.1:0-32678 GCA_029619165.1 Eurosta solidaginis | reverse complement strand
TTATACGCAGTCATAAGCGTCCTTGTTAGGAATTCATTCGACTTTTCCAGTTCCTCTACATTAGCAACCTCTTTGGGTTGTCCCAGTTTTGTTTCTACATGTTTCTGGAATTTAGTCCAGTTCGTTGACCTAGGGTTTCTAAAGGTTCCTCCCTTCTCTACCCTCTTTAGGGGGATGTTGAAGCTGATATACGCATGGTCGGAGAAGGATGGTCTATCAAGAACCATCCAATCATACCTTGATATATCACGCTCGGAGCTCAATGTAATATCCAGAACATTGCTGGATGTTGGACCAATGTATGTAGGGACATTTCCCCTGTTGGCTATCTGCAAATTGGTTTGCAGGATGTAACAAAACAGAGATTCGCCTCTCTCGTTCGTATCTGCTCTTCCCCACGCATTGTGGTGCGCATTTGCATCTGCGCCTATGACCAACTGCCCTTTGCGCCCTTCCTCCTGTACTAGCCTTTTGCACTCCATCGGTGGGACCTCCGCAGCATGGGCCATGTAGCAGGACGCCAGGATAAATGCCTGCTTATTCTTTTGCTCAACGGCCACCGCTACGAGATCCTCAGTGGTGTAATTAGGCAGCATATATGAATGCAGCTGTTTCCTTACCATTACTACAGCTCGCACTCGTCCTTCCGTTTGCGCGTAGTAAACGCCAAACCCGCGCGCGCTAAGTCCAGAAACCTTTCCTCCCGATGAGAGCCACGGCTCCTGGATCAGCGCCACGTCAAACGAACCCTCCTCAAGGGTTAGGAGGAGTTCGCTCGACGCCACTTTACTGTGTTGGAGGTTTATCTGTAGGACTCGCAGCACCATTGGGCTGTTTGTCCCCCTCCAGCACCTTCGTCTTGACGTCGTCGTCCTCCCCTTGCCCTTTTGGTTTAGAGTATTCGAGGCCCCCTTCAGCCTCTCGTGACTGTTGTGCAGGGTGTTCCTCTGTGCGAGTCACAGCACCATTTAGCGGTTGGTCCTCTTCTAGCACGTTCGTGGTGACGTCGGGGACCTCCACCTGTCTTTTTTCCCTTAGGCTTTTGAGGTCCTTTTCGACTTCGCCCACCTCTAGCGTGTTAGGGTTTTTATCCTCGGGACTTCTTTTCCTGAGTCGCATGTAAATTTTGCCAGTGCCAAAGGACATTTTACCAAGCTGCGTGTACAAAATATCCTCCGCCTGCTTGTTTATTTGGAAGATGTAGAACTGACCATCCTCGGTAGGCCGAGATACAGTAAGTATCTTCCAATCCTGTGTCGGTATGTTCGGATTCTGATTCTGCAGAAGTCGCAGTGTATCCTCCGACTTCATCACGCATGGTATCCATACCTTAACTTTTGGTACCGTGGGGATTTGCGCTTTATCCACCACCTCAAACCGCGCGTTCGTGCCTTGCCTTTGGAGGTTTGGAACCACTTCCTCCAGCCACTGCAAGCTCGCGATGTTGTCGCACGCTATCATCTTCACACCGTTATACCATCCCCCCGAATCAAAGGTTGGAAGGGGCTTACTTGGTTGTTCCCGCATCATCTTAAGCATTAAGCTAATAAGCTCCCTTTCCACAGATCTCCACCTTTCAGTAGTCATTTGTCCGAAAGGACTGCTACGATCAACCAGCGCCACAGTCAGTGACTGCTTTGCCACATCACTCATCTTCTCGGGAAAAGCAGGAGTCTTAGTGTTATCTCCCTTGGCACCTCCGAAAAAGCTGGAGTCTTAGCGTTAACTCCCTTTTGCTTCCCTAATTCGTGGAAAATTGTCTACGTATGTCCCATTGCAAAAAATAAGCGCGCCTGTTCTCCGGGTGACTTTCGTCCAATTAGTGTTCTTCCCGCCTTGTCGAAAGTTTTTGAGTCAATAATGGCTGAACAAATTATGGCTCACATTACAGCAAAAAGTCTACCTACCCCTTATCAATCTGGGTTTAGGACAGGTCATGGTTGTTCAACAGATATGGTTAAAATTATGGACGACTTGCGTATGGCTTATGACAAAGGTGAAATATCCCTCCTATGTTTACTTGACTTCTCTAAAGCGTTCGACTCTGTTGATCATTTATTACTTTGCTCTAAGCTTACGTATTATTATGGATTTGGTAAAGCTGATATTTGTCTTATGAGGAGTTACTTAACGGATAGGTGTCAAAGAGCCACAAACCATAACTTATAGCGTTCTTTAAGGGTCCATTCTAGGTCCACTGCTTTTATATATTTTTAGCCTGTCGGCATGTAAGTATGCATGCATATGCTGATGACGTTCAGCTGTACCTATCTGGCCGTTTTGATAATATTAATGCAATAACGGTAAAGCTGAATGAGGATTTACTAGCTATATCACGATGGTCTACACGAAATGGCCTTCAAATTAACTCAAATAAGTCGTATGTCTTACCAGTTTTCAAAATAAAATAAATCTTACTTGTATTCCTAATATTAATTTAAACAACAACTCTCTTGAAATAGTTGAAAAAATCACCAACTGGGGCTTCGTTATTAACACAAATTTAAGTTGTGTAAACCACATAAGTTCAGCTGTAGGCAAAGTGTACTCTACGTAACCTGAGACAGGCAGCACCATTTACTCCAATTCATATTCGAAAGAGGCTTGCCCGTCAAATTATTTTGCCTACACTAACCTACTCTGAACTAGTGTCTAGCAAGCTTGACTCTCAGTCGGCACATAAAGTTGATATTGCATTTAATGAAATTACGCGTTAAGTATATGGAATACGTAGGTTTGACCACATATCTGCATGGAGAACATCGCTACTGAGATGTGACATCGCTGCCTATTTAAAAGCCAGAAACTGTATATTTCTATTTCGTTTAATGTATACCAAGATTCCAAATTCTCTTTATGAAAAACTTATCTTTCCACAATCGGAGCGCTGTTTTAATCTCATTTTAACCTTAAGAACTCTACTGGAATGTTTTTCATAAATGCTGTTAGAATTTGGAATTCAATACCTGCTGGCATAGAAAGCAAATTGCACGGAAGTAACTTTAAGGATGTCCTATATAAATACCTTTTCACAAATTGAACCATTTACATAATGTACTTTGTACTTATCTTTTGTTATGTGTTTTAATATACTTATTGATTGATTTAATTTAATTTATCGTCAACTATTTTTAACTATTTTCTGGATCTGATTGTTATTTTTCTGTTGTGCAAAAAGAGATGTAAATCTTACTGTACTAATATTTTAGAAATAAAATTGAATTGAATTGAATTACTATAAGTGGGAATTTAATGTATTAAAGTACCTGCTAACGCTTTTTATTCGGTATCACGAAGGAACTAATAGTCGCGCCACATAGATGGTAGAGTATCTGCCTTGCCAGAGTAACGCATGCGCAGAGAATGTGAACTGGCGTTTCATCCTCCAGCTCACAAAAGCGACAGATTTGTGTATCGGGTACATTAAAAGTTCAGCGGCTCTCTCTGCTAATCTTAATTATTTTGGCTAATACTCTCGTCGCTGGGAGCATAAATAATTTGGCCTGCCTTTGCCCTGAGCTCTGAACCATAGAATGCTGCTAAAGCACAATGCTTGGCTAGGCGTGCTCATTACCATCATATCTCCGATGCGGGAACCCATCCCAACAAATCCTTATTTTTGGCTCTCAAACAACTCAAACGACTACAATCTATATATAAAAATCAAATTCTGTGGGTGGTGTTCGCTATGGAAACATATTTCCCACACTTCAATCATCACCAAATTTTGGTTATAGGTTCCTTCGATCAACGGGAAGGTTCTAGGCTAAAAATAATTTCGAAATATAAAAGCTGCGTGGCACCTCCCATACAAATGGAATCTTTGGCACTGCATAATTTTGAAGGTATACATGCCAGAACATTGGAATTCAGTAAGGAGTTATATGAGGTAAATCCCTAACACCACCAAGAATATCCGGTATTGGGAAAAAGGGGGCGTGGCAACTCCCACACAAATGGAATCTTTGGGACTGCATAACTTTGAAGGTATACATGCCAGAACATTGAAATTCAGTAAGGAGTTATATGAGGTCAATCCCTCACACCACCAAGAAAATATGGAATTGGGAAAAAGGGGCGTGGCACCTCCCATACAAATGGAATATATTATACTGCATATATCTGGATGTCGTAATTGTAGGATAATGAAAATTGGTAAGGAGCTATGTGATGTTAAGTCCTAACACCTCCAGTAAAATGTGGAATTGGGAAAAACTATGGCTGCAGTACAAACTTAAGTTATTTTAACACCTAAAGTTTGACTACATTATTGAGTTTGACTGTTATGCCTTTTGGACGTTTAGTAATCTGCCGCCGTTAAAAAATTTGTTTAGCTTCAGTCTATCTACATCTATATATATAAAAATCAAATTCTGTGTATCTGTGTGTTACCTATGGCAAACGTATTTCCCACTCTTTAATCATCACCAAATTTTGGATGTAGGTTTCTTCGATCAAGACGAAGGTTTTTCATATTTCAGAATTAAGAATTTTAAATTGAAATTTTTTTTGGCTATGCGAACGAGCAATCTTAGGTCCCAAAAATGATCATGTTAACAAAATCAATGATCGCATTCAAAACCAAATTCCTGGTGAAGTGACGAAATATAAATCTGTCGACACAGTTACAGATGAAAATCAAATTGGGAATTATCCAATTGAATTTCTAAACTCTTTAGAACCACCAATCATGCTTCTTCGAAATTTAGACCCACCAAAATTGTGGTGCAATGGAACCAGACTTTGCGCTAAGAAATTAATGCCGAATGTAATCGAAGCAACAATCATCAGTGGTAAAAGCGAAGGTGAAGATCCACGGATTCCAATGATTCCTACAGTTTTGCCATTAAATTTTAAGCTCTTACAGTTTCCTGTACGCCTTGCTTTTGCAATAACAATCAACAAAGCACAAGGACAATCGCTTATTGTTGCAGGATTAAATTTAGAGAGACCGTGCTTTTCCCATGGCCAGCTATATGTTGCTTGCTCTAGAGCAGGGATACCCATTTAGTTGAATAATTATTGGCGCCACTTCACACGTATTATTATTCTCTTTCGTGTTTATTCGGCTTTAGTTGTCGCTGAACAAGCAAAGTAGCAACATCGGGTAAGGCTATTGTTTATTTGCGCAGCTGCGAAAAGATATTTTGCAAACAAACGCTCATGCGCAGAATGGCTTCATGTTAACAATTTATTTTGTTAAAATTTTTCCTTAGACTCAAGCAATAAAGTAGTATTTATATGGCATACTTACGAATTACTTTTTGTGTGTTAACAAAAATGCGTGCATACGTCCTACATCATTGATTTTTCATCACCAACTAATCCACTACCAATAAGATGATTTTAGTTTTACTCACACAGCCACATTTTCAAAATGGTTATCCCTGCTCTAGAGTTGGAACGCCAAAAATTTGTTTATCTTTGCACCGAACGAAAAAACCAAAAATATTGTGTACCCACATGCATTACAAATAGATACAATAATTAAATGTTTTAAACGAAAATTTCTCCAAATATGCGTACAAAATTCAATTCAATTTATAGAATAATAAACTTAATTACAACAAATAAATAAAAATAAATAAATGTAAGGCGCGATAACATCCGAAGAGATCTAAGGCCGAGCTTCTCTTCCAATTTGCGTCGTGCTCCTCTTGATTTTCCCTACAAATTGGCCGGACGGGACCTACATGTTTTACGCCGACTCCGAACGGCATCTGCAAGGCAGATGAGTTTTCATTGAGAGCTTTTCATGGCAGAAATACACCCGGAGCGCTTGCCAAACACTGCCGAGGGGTGGCCCAGCTTAGACAAATTTTCTTCTAATTTAAAAACCTTATTTCTAAAATTTTGATGTTGCTTTGCCCGGGGTGCGAACCCAGGGCATACGGTGTGCTAGGCGGAGCACGCTACCATCACACCACGGTGGCCGCACAACAAATAAAACAGAAAAAATAACGCAACATTCATTCGATCTTACAACGTACGCCGGGTATAGCTAGTTATACTCAGTTGAGCAGAGCTCACAGAGTATATTAAGTTTGATTGGATAACGGTTGGTTGTACAGGTATAAAGGAATCGAGATAGATATAGACTTCCATATATAAAAATGATCCGGATCGAAAAAGAATTTGATTGAGCCATGTCCGTCCGTCCGTCCGTTAACACGATAACTTGAGTAAATTTTGAGATATCTTGATGAAATTTGGTATGTAGGTTCCTGAGCGCTCATCTCAGATCGCTATTTAAAATGAACGATATCGGACTATAACCACGTCCACTTTTTCGATATCGAAAATTTCGAAAACCCGAAAAAGTGCAATAATTTATTACCAAAGACAGATAAAGCGATGAAACTTGGTGGTGAGTTGAACTTATGACGCAGAATAGAAAATTAGTAAAATTTTGGACAATGGGCGTGGCACCGCCCACTTTTAAAAGAAGGTAATTTAAAATTTTACAAGCTGTAATTTGGCAGTCGTTGAAGATATCATGATGAAATTTGGCAGGAACGTTACTCCTATTACTATATGTACGCTTAATAAAAATTTGCAAAATCGGAGAAGGACCACGCCCACTTAAAAAAAAATTGTTTTAAGTAAAATTTTAACAAAAAATTTTATATCTAATATATATGTAAGGAAATTATGTCAAAATTCAACTCCAGTAATGATATGGTGCAACAAAATACAAAAATAAAAGAAAATTTCAAAATGGGCGTGGCTCCGCCCTTTTTCATTTAATTTGTCTAGGATACTTTTAATGCCATAAGTCGAACAAAAATTGACCAATCCTTTTGAAATTTGGTAGGGGCATAGATTTTATGACGCTAACTGTTTTCTGTGAAAATGGGCGAAACCGGTTGAAGCCACGCCCAGTTTTTATACACAGTCGTCCGTCTGCGCTTCCGCATGGCCGTTAACACGATAACTTGAGCAAAAATCGACATATCTTTACTGCACTTAGTTCACGTACTTATCTCTGGTATAAAAAATGAACGAAATCCGACTATGACCACGCCCACTTTTTCGATATCGAAAACTACGAAAAATGAAAAAAATGCCATAATTCTATACCAAATACGAAAAAAGGGATGAAACATGGTAATTGGATTGGTTTATTGACGCGAAATATAACTTTAGAAAAAACTCTGTAAAATGGTTGTGACACCTACCATATTAAGTAGAAGAAAATGAAAAAGTTCTGCAGGGCGAAATAAAAAACCCTTGAATCTTGGCAGGTATTACATATATAAATAAATTAGCGGTATCCAACAGATGATGTTCTGGGTCGCCCTGGTCCACATTTTGGTCGATATCTGGAAAACGCCTTCACATATACAACTACCACCACTCCCTTTTAAAACTCTCATTAATACCTTTAAATTGATACTAATATCGTACAAACAGGTTCTAGAGTCACCCCTGGTCCACCTTTATGCCGATATATCGAAAAGGCGCCACCTATAGAACTAAGCCCCACGCCCTTTTAAAATACTCATTAACACCTTTTCGTTTGATACCCATATTGTACAAACGCATTCTAGAGTCACCCCTGGTCCACCTTTATGGCGATATCTCGAAAAGGCGTCCACCTATAGAACTAAGGCCCCACTCCTTTTAAAATACTCATTAACACCTTTTGTTTGATACCCATATTGTACAAACGCATTCTAGAGTCACCCCTGGTCCACCTTTATGGCGATATCTCGAAAAGGCGTCCACCTATAGAACTAAGGCCCACTCCCTTTTAAAATACTCATTAACACCTTTCGTTTGATACCCATATCGTACAAACAAATTCTAGAGTCACCCCTGGTCCACCTTTATGGCGATATCTCGAAAAGGCGTCCACCTATAGAACTAAGGCCCACTCCCTTTTAAAATACTCATTAACACCTTTTCGTTTGATACCCATATTGTACAAACGAATTCTAGAGTCACCCCTGGTCCACCTTTATGGCGATATCTCGAAAAGGCGACCACCTATAGAACTAAGGCCCACTCCCTTTTAAAATACTCATTAACACCTTTCGTTTGATACCCATATTGTACAAACGCATTCTAGAGTCACCCCTGGTCCACCTTTATGGCGATATCTCGAAAAGGCGTCCACCTATAGAACTAAGCCCCACTCCCTTTTAAAATACTCATTAACACCTTTTGTTTGATACCCATATTGTACAAACACATTCTAGAGTCACCCCTGGTCCACCTTTATGGCGATATCTCGAAAAGGCGTCCACCTATAGAACTAAGCCCCACTCCCTTTTAAAATACTCATTAACACCTTTTGTTTGATACCCATATTGTACAAACGCATTCTAGAGTCACCCCTGGTCCACCTTTATGGCGATATCTCGAAAAGGCGTCCACCTATAGAACTAAGGCCCACTCCCTTTTAAAATACTCATTAACACCTTTTGTTTGATACCCATATTGTACAAACGCATTCTAGAGTCACCCCTGGTCCACCTTTATGGCGATATCTCGAAAAGGCGACCACCTATAGAACTAAGGCCCACTCCCTTTTAAAATACTCATTAACACCTTTTCGTTTGATACCCATATTGTACAAATGCATTCTAGAGTCACCCCTGGTCCACCTTTATGGCGATATCTCGAAAAGGCGTCCACCTATAGAACTAAGGCCCCACACCCTTTTAAAATACTCATTAACACCTTTCGTTTGATACCCATATTGTACAAACGCATTCTAGAGTCACCCCTGGTCCACCTTTATGGCGATATATCGAAAAGGCGTCCACCTATAGAACTAAGCCCCACGCCCTTTTAAAATACTCATTAACACCTTTTGTTTGATACCCATATTGTACAAACGCATTCTAGAGTCACCCCTGGTCCACCTTTATGGCGATATCTCGAAAAGGCGTCCACCTATAGAACTAAGGCCCACTCCCTTTTAAAATACTCATTAACACCTTTCGTTTGATACCCATATCGTACAAACAAATTCTAGAGTCACCACTGGTCCACCTTTATGGCGATATCTCGAAAAGGCGTCCACCTATAGAACTAAGGCCCACTCCCTTTTAAAATACTCATTAACACCTTTTGTTTGATACCCATATTGTACAAACGCATTCTAGAGTCACCCCTGGTCCACCTTTATGGCGATATCTCGAAAAGGCGACCACCTATAGAACTAAGGCCCACTCCCTTTTAAAATACTCATTAACACCTTTTGTTTGATACCCATATTGTACAAACACATTCTAGAGTCACCCCTGGTCCCACCTTTATGGCGATATCTCGAAAAGGCGTCCACCTATAGAACTAAGGCCCACTCCCTTTTAAAATACTCATTAACACCTTTCGTTTGATACCCATATTGTACAAACAAATTCTAGAGTCACCCCTGGTCCACCTTTATGGCGATATCTCGAAAAGGCGTCCACCTATAGAACTAAGGCCCACTCCCTTTTAAAATACTCATTAACACCTTTTGTTTGATACCCATATTGTACAAACGCATTCTAGAGTCACCCCTGGTCCACCTTTATGGCGATATCTCGAAAAGGCGTCCACCTATAGAACTAAGGCCCACTCCCTTTTAAAATACTCATTAACACCTTTTGTTTGATACCCATATTGTACAAACACATTCTAGAGTCACCCCTGGTCCCACCTTTATGGCGATATCTCGAAACGGCGTCCACCTATAGAACTAAGGCCCACTCCCTTTTAAAATACTCATTAACACCTTTCGTTTGATACCCATATTGTACAAACGCATTCTAGAGTCACCCCTGGTCCACCTTTATGGCGATATCTCGAAAAGGCGTCCACCTATAGAACTAAGGCCCACTCCCTTTTAAAATACTCATTAACACCTTTCGTTTGATACCCATATTGTACAAACAAATTCTAGAGTCACCCCTGGTCCACCTTTATGGCGATATCTCGAAAAGGCGTCCACCTATAGAACTAAGGCCCACTCCCTTTTAAAATACTCATTAACACCTTTCGTTTGATACCCATATTGTACAAACGCATTCTAGAGTCACCCCTGGTCCACCTTTATGGCGATATCTCGAAAAGGCGTCCACCTATAGAACTAAGGCCCACTCCCTTTTAAAATACTCATTAACACCTTTCGTTTGATACCCATATTGTACAAACACATTCTAGAGTCACCCCTGGTCCACCTTTATGGCGATATCTCGAAACGGCGTCCACCTATAGAACTAAGGCCCACTCCCTTTTAAAATACTCATTAACACCTTTCGTTTGATACCCATATTGTACAAACGCATTCTAGAGTCACCCCTGGTCCACCTTTATGGCGATATCTCGAAAAGGCGTCCACCTATAGAACTAAGGCCCACTCCCTTTTAAAATACTCATTAACACCTTTCGTTTGATACCCATATTGTACAAACACATTCTAGAGTCACCCCTGGTCCACCTTTATGGCGATATTCGAAAAGGCGTCCACCTATAGAACTAAGGCCCACTCCCTTTTAAAATACTCATTAACACCTTTCGTTTGATACCCATATTGTACAAACGCATTCTAGAGTCACCCCTGGTCCACCTTTATGGCGATATATCGAAAAGGCGTCCACCTATAGAACTAAGGCCCACTCCCTTTTAAAATACTCATTAACACCTTTCGTTTGATACCCATATTGTACAAACACATTCTAGAGTCACCCCTGGTCCACCTTTATGGCGATATCTCGAAAAGGCGTCCACCTATAGAACTAAGGCCCACTCCCTTTTAAAATACTCATTAACACCTTTCGTTTGATACCCATATCGTACAAACACATTCTAGAGTCACCCCTGGTCCACCTTTATGGCGATATCTCGAAAAGGCGTCCACCTATAGAACTAAGGCCCACTCCCTTTTAAAATACTCATTAACACCTTTTGTTTGATACCCATATTGTACAAACACATTCTAGAGTCACCCCTGGTCCACCTTTATGGCGATATCTCGAAAAGGCGTCCACCTATAGAACTAAGGCCCACTCCCTTTTAAAATACTCATTAACACCTTTCGTTTGATACCCATATTGTACAAACACATTCTAGAGTCACCCCTGGTCCACCTTTATGGCGATATCTCGAAAAGGCGTCCACCTATAGAACTAAGGCCCACTCCCTTTTAAAATACTCATTAACACCTTTCGTTTGATACCCATATTGTACAAACGCATTCTAGAGTCACCCCTGGTCCACCTTTATGGCGATATCTCGAAAAGGCGTCCACCTATAGAACTAAGGCCCACTCCCTTTTAAAATACTCATTAACACCTTTTGTTTGATACCCATATTGTACAAACGCATTCTAGAGTCACCCCTGGTCCACCTTTATGGCGATATCTCGAAAAGGCGTCCACCTATAGAACTAAGGCCCACTCCCTTTTAAAATACTCATTAACACCTTTCGTTTGATACCCATATTGTACAAACACATTCTAGAGTCACCCCTGGTCCACCTTTATGGCGATATATCGAAAAGGCGTCACCTATAGAACTAAGGCCCACTCCCTTTTAAAATACTCATTAACACCTTTCGTTTGATACCCATATCGTACAAACAAATTCTAGAGTCACCCTGGTCCACCTTTATGGCGATATCTCGAAAAGGCGTCCACCTATAGAACTAAGGCCCACTCCCTTTTAAAATACTCATTAACACCTTTTGTTTGATACCCATATTGTACAAACGCATTCTAGAGTCACCCCTGGTCCACCTTTATGGCGATATCTCGAAAAGGCGACCACCTATAGAACTAAGGCCCACTCCCTTTTAAAATACTCATTAACACCTTTTGTTTGATACCCATATTGTACAAACACATTCTAGAGTCACCTCTGGCCCACCTTTATGGCGATATTTCGAAAACGGCGTCCACGTATAGAACTAAGGCCAACTCCCTTTTAAAATACTCATTAGCACCTTTCGTTTGATACCCATATTGTACAAACGCATTCTAGAGTCACCCCTGGTCCACCTTTATGGAGATATCTCGAAAAGGCGACCACCTATAGAACTAAGGCCCACTCCCTTTTAAAATACTCATTAGCACCTTTTGTTTGATACCCATATTGTACAAACGCATTCTAGAGTCACCCCTGGTTCACCTTTATTGCGATACCTCGAAAAGGCGTCCACCTATAGAACTAAGGCCCACTCCCTTTTAAAATACTCATTAACACCTTTCGTTTGATACCCATATTGTACAAACAAATTCTAGAGTCTACCCTGATCCACCTTTATGGCGATATCCCTAAATGGCGTCCACCTATAGAACTATGGCCCACTCCCTCATAAAATACTCTTTAATGCCTTTCATTTGATACGCATGTCATACAAATACATTCCAGGGTTTCCCTCGGTTCATTTTCCTACATGGTTATTTTCCCTTATGTTGTCACCATAGCTCTCAACTGAGTATGTAATGTTCGGTTACACCCGAACTTAACCTTCCTTACTTGTTTTCTTATAACTTTCATATGCTTTATCATTTTTCTGCTCTTTAGCTCAGAGATATTTTGAAGTCTTGCCTTCTTATCTATTAGAATAGAGAAAGCAGGTATTCATGCTAAGCACTAAGTGAATCAGGAGGGGAAATTAGGCGATGCAGTTCGCTTAATTTTTTTATTGCTGTTCTTTGTGTGGTTTTGGCTACCAAACTAAGGAAGCAAACATATGTAGGTGATTATTGTATTCATAACAGTTTTAAATGTCCAGCATACCATTTTGGAAGATAGAGCGACATATAATTTGTACTTTGTTTGGTTTGCATAATAGTTTCAGTTATATAGAAGTGTTTTCTTGAAATATCGAAAAAACAGAAGAATTTAGTTGACGATGTTTGATAAAAATTGCCACTGCTATTTTTAGTTTACTGCTGTAGGTTTACATTTTCTGAAGCATAGATATTTCAATATGAAAAGTGACAGTTTCTTACCGAAATATAGCCCTAAAAAATGATTTTTTCTATTTTTAAAGTAAAATTAAAAATTTAATAGTCAATCTATTTATCGATGGTCTGTACTGCCATTACTCTTTAGTTTGGTTGGATAAAGATTTTTTAAATGTTTTATTTAGATCCTTCATATCAAAATATAAACGTTGACTCATGTACGATAAGCCTTTACCGTCCCAATGGGAGCCAAAATCAATATGTCATGCCTTTGACCATGGTATTTCCGTTACAAAGTGATGAGAAGCCAAAAAATTGTTGATTTAATTATTAAGAACCACCCTAATATATGTAACTATACTGTTTACATGCATCTCTACACGTCTGTTTATTCTAGCTTAAACTTGAGTTAATACTTTCTGCTCTTACATGAAATTGTTGTTGTCGGTTTTATACATTTATTTCACGCATTTTATAAATCACTAATTTTGCAGTTGTTTACGTTTTCTTGTGATTTATTAATTTTTGATAACTTTTTGCTTTTGCTTGTTTACTTTTAAATCACTCATTCGCCATGTTGGGCTTATCGTGGAAGCGACGCAGGAAATTGAAAAACACATATTGGCTGATCTCTTTGTTTACTGTCTGCGAAATGGAATTTTAATAAAAACACTTTTTTTCTCAAATAAATTTTAAAACATAGAGATTGGTGTGACTTAAGAAAAAAAAACCCATAAAAATTAAATATGTAACTTTTTTTTGTTTAATATAAAACACCGTGGAGCCTCCCATAGTAGCTTTTTTATATTTATATATTTTCTATTTTTGTTATTTCAATTGCATAAAATTTCCATAAGCATATCGTAATACAAGCTGCACGCGCAACCAAAAATTCGAATCGCCGCGTTAACCCACCGTTCCGTTTCGTTTTTAAATGCGCACTGCTTCACTCCAGTCAATGTGGCGTCTAAATGCCTCAACTTGGTCCGCCGAGCAGTTGCTGAAAGCGTTTAGCTTTGACTCTTACCCACACGTTTATGAGCGTCAGCGTTTCATTTACTCTTCTGTATTTTTATACTCAACGTGCTTTGTACACAGAGTATATTAACTTTGATTGGATATCGGTTGGTTGTACAGGTATAAAGGAATCGAGATAGATATAGACTTCCGTATATCAAAATCATCAGTATCGAAAAAAATTTGATTGAGCCATGTCCGTCCGCCCGTCCGTCGCCGGTTAGCACGATAACTGAGTAAATATTGAGATATCTTCACCAAATTTGGTACACTAGCTTATCTGGACCCAGAATAGATTGGTATTGAAAATGAGCGAAATCGGATGATAACCACGCCCACTTTTTATATATATAAACTTTTGGAAAACACAAAAAACCTGATAATTTAGTAAATAATACACCTAGAATGTAGAAATTTGACACGTGCACTGATACTGAGACTCTTGATAAAAAATTTTTCAAAATGGGCGTGGCACCGCCCACTTATGATAAAATCAATTTTACAAATATTATTAATCATAAATCAAAAATCGTTAAACCTATCGTAACAAAATTCGGCAGAGAGGTTGCCTTTACTATGAGGAATGATTTGAAGAAAAATTAACGAAAATCGGTTAAGGACCACGCCCACTTTTATATAAAAGATTTTAAAAGGGTCGTGGACGAATAAAATAAGCTATATCTTTGCAAAAAAGAGCTTTATATCAATGGTATTTCATTTCCCAAGTGTATTTATAACAATAAATAGGAAAAACTTCAAATTTAAAAAAATGGGCGTGGCACCGCCCCTTTTATCACTAAGCAATTTTCTATGTTTAGGGAGCCATAACTCGAAGAAAAATTAACGGATCGTTATAAAATTTGGTACACAAATTTTCCCTATAGCAGGAAAATAGAAATTTTCTAGAAAAAATGGACGAGATCGGTTAAAGACCACGCCCACTTTTATATAAAAAATTTTTAAAAGGGTCGTAGACGAAAATAATAAGCTATATCTTAGCGAAAAAGAGCTTTGTATCAATAGATTTTACTTTCTAAATTGAATTATAACATTAAATTGGAAAACACTAAAATTTTTGAAAATGGGTGTGGCACCGCCCATTTTATGACTAAGCAATTTTCTGCGTTTCGGGAGCCATAACTCGAAGAAAAATTAACATATCGTAATGAAATTGTGTACACATATTTTCTTAATAGCAGAGAATATTTCTAGTAAAAATGGATGGGATTGGTTAAAGACCACGGCAACTTAGATATAAAACAAGTTTAAAAGGGTCGTAGACTAGAATCGTAAGCTATAACTTAGCAAAACAATTGTTTTGAATCAATGATATTTCACTTATCAAGTTTTATTGTAAGAGGAAATGGGGAGAAATTTTTTTTAAACGGGCGGTGCCACGTGTTATGTAGAAAAGTAATTTATCTGAAATGAAATGTACAATTGAAGCTCACGCTGAGTATATAATGTTCGGTTACACCCGAACTGAGACACCTTTACTTGTTATTTATAGGTACGTAAGTTTATCAGCTTTGTACGATAAGCGTTTTCTAGCCAGCTGTTAATTCTCACCTCACGATCACTTTACTTCCGAATATGTGGCTACTCATTGAGTGCCGAACGAATTCCGAGTGCTGTGAATTCTTCCCACTCTTTTATTTTACTTATGCTCATTTTTTGATTTTAATACAATATATTTATTTGCTCTTTTGTGTTCGTGATGTGTGGTTATACGCCTTTTGTTAGTGGCTAATTGTTCAGTACAGAAAAAAAGTTGTTGCCAAAAAGATCGTTCTGTCACTTCCATATATATAGTACTTCTATATCAATATCTTCCTATCTTCCTAATGTGCAAATTTTCTGTCAATCATTGTTTGCTGAAACTGTGCAAATGTATGTTCTGCGCATGCGCGGGCTTTGTTAGTGTTAGTGAATTGTAGTAGCGTGTGTAAAAAAAGTATTAAAGGGGTTACAACGGGTCACTATTCCCTTTACCCTACTTCTGCATACTAATTGTTATAAAATCTCAGTTTAGTCGATTAAACAATGAAAAGACCAATAAATACAATACAAGGCTTGATGTATTTATTATTTAAACATGGGCTGCAGCTATACAAAGTAAATTATTTACATAAATAGTAAAAAAAACAAGTAAGGAAGGTTAAGTTCGGTGTAACCGAACATTACATACTCAGTTGAGAGCTATGGTGACAACATAAGGGAAAATAACCATGTAGGAAAATGAACCGAGGGAAACCCTGGAATGTGTATCAAATGAATGGCATTAAAGAGTATTTTGTGAGGGAGTGGGCCATAGTTCTATAGGTGGACGCCATTTAGGGATATAGCTATAAAGGTGGATCAGGGTTGACTCTAGAATGCTGTTTGTACGATATGGGTATCAAATGAAAGGTGTTAATGAGTATTTTAAAAGGGAGTAATCCTTAGTTCCATAGGTGGACGCCGTTTCGAGATATCGCCACAAAGGTGGACCAGGGGTGACCCCAGAATTTGTTTGTACAATATGGGTATCAAATTAAAGGTATTAATGAGGGTTTTAAAAGGGAGTGGTGGTTGTTGTATAGGTGGTCGCATTTTCGAGATATCGCCATAAAGGTGGACCAGGGGTGACCCTAAAATTTGTTTGTACAATATGGGTATCAAAGAAAGGTGATAATGAGTATTTTAAAAGGGAGTAATCCTAAGTTCCATAGGTGGACGCCGTTTCGAGATATCGGCATAAAAGTGGAGCAGGGGTGACCCTAGAATTTTTGTACAATATGGGTATCAAAAGAAAGGTGTTAATGAGTATTTTAAAAGGGAGTAATCCTTAGTTTCCATAGGTGGACGCCGTTTCGAGATATCGCCATAAAGGTGGACCAGGGGTGACCCTAGAATTTGCTTGTAAAATATGGGTATCAAAAGAAAGGTGTTAATGAGTATTTTAAAAGGGAGTAATCCTTAGTTCCATAGGTGGACGCCGTTTCGAGATATCGCAATAAAGGTGGAGCAGGGTGACCCTAGAATTTGTTTGCACGATATGGGTATCAAGGGAAAGGGGTTAATGAGCATTTTAAAAGGGAGTGGGGCTTAGTTCTATAGGTGGACTTTCGAGATATCGCCATAAAGTGGACCAGGGGTGACTCTAGAATGAGTTTGTACGATATGGGTATCAAATTAAAGGTATTAATGAGAGTTTTAAAAGGGAGTGGTGTGAAGGCGTTTTCTAGATATCGACCACAATGTGGACCAGGGTGACCCAGAACATCATCTGTTGGATACCGCTAATTTATTTATATATGTAATACCTGCCAAGATTTTAAGGGTTTTTTATTTCGCCCTGCAGAACTTTTTCATGTTCTTCTACTTAATATGGTAGGTGTCACAACCATTTTATAAAGTTTTTTCTAAAGTTATATTTCGCGTCAATAAAACAGTCCAATTACCTTACCATGTTTCATCCCTTTTTTCGTATTTGGTATAGAATTATGGCATTTTTTTCATTTTTCGTAATTTTCGATATCGAAAAAGTGGGCGTGGTCATAGTCGGATTTCGTTCATTTTTCATACCAAGATAAAGTGAGTTCAAGTAAGCACGTGAACTAGGTCATTAAAGATATGTCGATTTTTGCTCAAGTTATCGTGTTAACAGCCATGCGGAAGGACAGACGGACGACTGTGTATAAAAACTGGGCGTGGCATCAACCGATTTCGCCCATTTTCACAGAAAAAATTTAATGTCATAAAATCTATGCCCCTACCAAATTTCAAAAGGATTGGTTAATTTTTGTTCAACTTATGGCGTTAAAAGTATCCTAGACAAATTAAATGAAAAAGGGCGGAGCCACGCCCATTTTGAAATTTTCTTTTATTTTTGTATTTTGTTGCACATATCATTGCTGGGGTTGAATGTTGACATAATTTACTTATATACTGTAAAGATATTAAATTTTTTGTTAAAATTTTACTTTAAAAAATAATTTTTTTAAAAGTGGGCGTGGTCCTTCTCCGATTTTGCTGATTTTTATTAAGCATACATATAGTAATAGGAGTAACATTCCTGCCAAATTTCATCATAATATCTTCAACGACTGCCAAATTACAGCTTGCAAAATTTTAAATTACCTTCTTTTAAAAGTGGGCGTTGCGACGCCCATTGTCCAAAATTTTACTAATTTTCTATTCCGCGTCATAAGGTCAACTCATCTACCAAGCTTCGTCGCTTTAGCTTTCTTTTGTAATGAATTATCGCACTTTTTCGGTTTTTCGAAATTTTCGATATCGAAAAAGTGGGCGTGGTTATAGTCCGATATCGTTCATTTTGAATAGCGATCTGAGATGAGTACTCAGGAACCTACGTACCAAATTTCATCAAGATACCTCAAAATTTACTCAAGTTATCGTGTTAACGGACTGACGGACATGGCTCAATCAAATTTTTTTTCGATCCTGATTATTTTGATATATGGAAGTCTATATCTATCTCGATTCCTTTATATATGTACAACCAACCGTTATCCAATCAAACTTAATATACTCTGTGAGCTCTGCTCAACTGAGTATAACAAGGCGAAGAATTCATATATTTGAAATGATCAAATATACATGTATAAAAATACACTTATACATACATCCCAACAAGCATTTCTTTTAACATTTTTAAAAATAATTTAAAGTGAATTAGAAACGATATATAAACGTTTTCAAAATTTTACTTATTTTGAGTTTTTTAATGAAGTAAAGTTTTGATGAAGTAAACAAAATATGAGTACTGAGCTGGCTGATATTGGTGTTGAAATAATATCAATTTTGTAAATTTTTTTCTAACATATTCTTTTTCGTCCGGCTTTTTTTCGTTTCAAAAAACAAACGAATATCCAAATAAAAACTTATTACTTCCTTACGCAGCTGTGTCCGCTGATTATAAAAGATGTCATTGCTAAATAAATTTTCGATGCTATGTGATCGTCCATGATACTATTGGAGAATGCATCACTTGTATTTTGAAAAAAATTATTTATTAAACTTAAGTTTTGCATTTCCAATTGGGCATGCCTTGAGAACTTGTCTTAAAGCTTTCTCTGACACTATACAAATATTACATACGTCCACAGATGGTGCGACGAACGGACCTTAATTTTTGTGCGCTGAAATATTTAAACTCCTTTTTTACAAAAATTTAACGACAGCCTTGAGATTTTGTCTCCTTCTCTCGTTGTATATCTGTACTGTAATGTTTGACAGGCTGCACTGTTCAGTAGTAGTGATATAGAAGTATTACATATACATATGGTCACTTGTAAGTTATATTCATGACTAGCAAATGCTATTTCTCCTCAATACGAAATAATGAAGTTATATAAATAACAAATATAATTTCAAAGTAATCTAAAGCTTTTTGTATTACTTCCCTCTGCCCTTTGCATTAATCTGCCACCGTTATTCTTTGTACCTGAACTCTCTCTTGCTCTTACTGTTTTTCTTATTTTACTTATTCATTGCTAAATGAGGCAATTGAGGAGGAAAGTATGAGTGTAGTATTTAGAAGGGTTTGTTGAAAGGGGGACTTTAGAAGTAAGTGCAGGGCCAGTCTGGTCGAGCTACATATGTGGGAACTGTAACCTAAGCTGTGTTATCTATTTGCTTTCGAATTGTTATAAATTTGTTATCCATAGCAAACGTTATCTATATGTTATCGAAATTTTATCGGTTTTTTTATCTTATAAATATTTATTTGTTATAAAAAGAATATCGATTTGTAATCGAGCGTTATCGGCGAGTTAACGGTTTTGTTATCGAAATGTTCTTTACGCACGTCTCTATATATATTCATCGAATTTCATGAGTACTTGATACCCACGCCTTCCTTTCTTTCGCTCTGTGCATCGTCGTCATCCTATTTTCGTAAATTCCCCCAATTCCTTCTTCAAGATCAATATTATGGTCTAAATTTTAAACCATTTATCGGTTTAAGCAATTTTTCAAACCCTTTTTATACTCAGTTGAGCAGAGCTCACAGAGTATATTAAGTTTGATTGGATAACGGTTGGTTGTACAGGTATAAAGGAATCGAGATAGATATAGACTTCCATATATCAAAATCATCAGGATCGAAAAAAAATTTGATTGAGCCATGTCCGTCCGTCCGTCCGCTAACACGATAACTTGAGTAAATTTTGAGGTATCTTGAATGAAATTTGGTATGTAGGTTCCTGAGCACTCGTCTCAGATCGCTATTTAAAATGAACGATATCGGACTATAACCACGCCCACTTTTTCGATATCGAAAATTTCGAAAAACAGAAAAAGTGCAATAATTCATTACCAAAGACAGATAAAGCGATGAAACTTGGTAGGTGAGTTGTACTTATGACGCAGAATAGAAAACTAGTAAAATTTTGGACAATGGGCGTGGCACCGCCCACTTTTAAAAGAAGGTAATTTAAAAGTTTTGCAAGCTGTAATTTGGCAGTCGTTGAAGATATCGTGATGAAATTTGGCAGGAACGTTACTCCTATTACTATATGTACGCTTTATAAAAATTAGCAAAATCGGAGAAGGACCACGCCCACTTAAAAAAAAATTTTTTTTAAAGTAAAATTTTAACAAAAAATTTAATATCTTTACAGTATATAAGTAAATTATGTCAACATTCAACTCCAGTAATGATATGGTGCAACAAAATACAAAAATAAAAGAAAATTTCAAAATGGGCGTGGCTCCGCCCTTTTTCATTTAATTTGTCTAGGATACTTTTAATGCCATAAGTCGAACAAAAATTTACCAATCCTTTTGAAATTTGGTAGGGGCATAGATTTTATGACGCTAACTGTTTTCTGTGAAAATGGGCGAAATCAGGTGAAGCCACGCCCAGTTTTTATACACAGTCGTCCGTCTGTCCTTCCGCATGGCCGTTAACACGATAACTTGAGCAAAAATCGACATATCTTTACTCAACTTAGTTCACGTACTTATCTGAACTCACTTTATCTTGGTATAAAAAATGAACGAAATCCAACTATGACCACGCCCACTTTTTCGATATCGAAAATTACGAAAAATGAAAAAAAATGCCATAATTCTATACCAAATACGAAAAAGCGATGAAACGTGGTAATTGGATTGGTTTATTGACGCGAAATATAACTTTAGAAAAAACTCTGTAAAATGGTTGTGACACCTACCATATTAAGTAGAAGAAAATGAAAAAGTTCTGCAGGGCGAAATAAAAAACCCTTGAAATCTTGGCAGGTATTACATATATAAATAAATTAGCGGTATCCAACGATGATGTTCTGGGTCACCCTGGTCCACATTTTGGTCGATATCTGGAAAACGCCTTCACATATACAACTACCACCACTCCCTTTTAAAACTCTCATTAATACCTTTAATTTGATACTAATATCGTACAAACAGTTCTAGAGTCACCCCTGGTCCACCTATATGGCGATATCTCGAAAAGGCGACCACCTATACAACTACCACCACTCCCTTTTAAAAGCCTCGTTAATACCTTTAATTTGATACCCATATCGTACAAAGAAAGTCTAGAGTCACCCCTGGTCCACCTTTATTGCGATACCTCGAAAAGGCGTCCACCTATAGAACTAAGGCCCACTCCCTTTTAAAATACTCAGTAACACCTTTCGTTTTGATACTAATATCGTACAAACAGGTTCTAGAGTCACCCCTGGTCCACCTTTATGGCGATACCTCGAAAAGGCGTCCACATATAGAACTAAGGCCCACTCCCTTTTAAAACTCTCATTAATACCTTTAATTTGATACTAATATCGTACAAACAGGTTCTAGATTCACCCCTGGTCCACCTTTATGGCGATATATCGAAAAGGCGTCCACCTATAGAACTAAGCCCTACGCCCTTTTCAAATACTCATTAACACCTTTCATTTTATACCCATATCGTACAAACATATTCTAGAGTCACCCCTAGTCCACCTATATGGCGATATCTGGAAAAGGTGACCACCTATACAACTACCACCACTCCCTTTTAAAAGCCTCATTAATACCTTTAATTTGATACCCATATCGTACAAACAAAGTCTAGAGTCACCCCTGGTCCACCTTTATGGCGATATCTCGAAAAGGCGTCCACCTATAGAACTAAGCCTTTTAAAATACTCATGAACACCTTTCGTTTCATACCCATATTGTACAAACGCATTCTAGAGTCCCCCTGGTCCACCTTTATGGCGATATCTCGAAAAGGCGACCACCTATACAACTACCACCACTCCCTTTTAAAACCCTCAGTAATACCTTTAGTTTGATACCCATATCGTACAAACAAGTTCTAGGGTCACCACTGGTCCACCTTTATGGCGATATCTCGAAAAGGCGACCACCTATACAACTACCACCACTCCCTTTTAAAACCCTCAGTAATACCTTTAGTTTGATACCCATATCGTACAAACAAATTCTAGGGTCACCCCTGGTCCACCTTTATTGCGATACCTCGAAAAGGCGTCCACCTATAGAACTAAGGCCCACTCACTTTTAAAATACTGATGAACACCTTTCGTTTCATATTCATATTGTACAAACGCATTCTAGAGTCACCCCTGGTCCACCTTTATGGCGATATCTCGAAAAGGCGACCACCTATAAAACTACCACCACTCCCTTTTAAAACCCTCATTAATACCTTTAATTTGATACCCATGTCGTACAAACATATTCTAGAGTCACCCCTGGTCCACCTATATGGCGATATCTCGAAAAGGCAAACACCCATACAACTACCACCACGCCCTTTTAAAACCCTCATTAACACCTTTCTTTTGATACCCATATTGTACAAACAAATTCTAGGGTCACCCCTGGTCCACCTTTATGGAGATATCTCGAAACGACGCCCACCTATGGAACTAAGGACTACTCCCTTTTAAAATACTCATTAACACCTTTCATTTGATACCCATATTGTACAAACAAATTCTAGAGTCACCCTGATCCACCTTTATGGCGATATCCCTAAATGGCGTCCACCTATAGAACTATAGCCCACTCCCTCATAAAATACCTTTTAATACCTGCCATTTGATATGCATGTCATACAAACACATTCCAGGGTTTCCCTCGGTTCATTTTCCTACATGGTTATTTTCCCTTATGTTGTCACCATATCTCTCAACTGAGTATGTAATGTTCGGTTACACCCGAACTTAACCTTCCTTACTTGTTCTAAATTGGAAACCATTCATTTACTACTTGGGTTTTAAATTCATTCGGTTTAAATTTTAATCTTATTTGAAAAATAACTCTTAATCTCAAAACTGTTTTAAAACATAAACAAAAAGTTTAAGGTAACTGCCGAAAGACTAATAATAATAAAACTTCATTTGAAAAAACTTTCAGTATTTGGATTTTTTTTATGTCACCCCTCCTGCTGTGTCATAATGCAACGGATAAGCTTGGGATTACATCCCTGCAGTACGCGTGACGTAACCCCAAGTAAAAAACTTGGGGCTATGCCCTTTGGAATTACTTTATGTCACCTAGTACTTCGTTACGAATTTGATAAGGTTGAATTGGTGCTCGCCCCGCTTGAGATTAGATCAAGCCACCAAAATGGGAAGTACCTTCGTTGCCGAGTGTGTGATTTGGACCACGCTTTTAAGAGTTCATAATTCAGTTATAAGCATATGAATATTTACTGCTCTCAGCATATTTTTTTGCTCAATACTATATTAAAGCTAAGTGAATGAACTTCATATTTCAAGTTCAATGCCAATTTGGCTAAATTTGGATAGACGACCTGAGTCAATTGACGCTAACGAAATTTAAATAAGAAATCAAAAAAATAAACAACATATTTAATAACAAAAATGCGCTTCTAAGCTTCTCCCCCCCTTTCTGATTATTAAAGTTATCTTAAATTTGTATGTTATTTTAGCTTCAAAAACTTGAACGTTTTATACATTTAATTGTTCTGTCATGTTATACAAAGTCTTAATTTGGCAAGTTTTTTGTTTTTGCTTAATTAATGATTTGCTTTAAAAATATTATTTCAAAAATACCGTAGGCATTTTCCGTCCCCTGCAGTGACTGGCGTTAATATAGTCAAAATTTCAATCAGTATTTGAATATGAAATCTGTTTATTTTTTCATATTTTTTTATCACTTTACGTTTAGAAACATGTTTTCAGCGAAAAATCTTTTGTTTTGTCTTTAATTGCTTATTTTTATGGTGTATGAATTTGTTGTTAATTCGTAACTGAACTTTATTTTGTTTTTCATCGGAAATTAATTAAAAAGATTTTTTCATTGATTTGTGAATGAGAAGTGAAATTTGGTGGATGATCAAAAATAATAATTTCCTTGCCAGGAATCGAACCACGTTCGGCCTTCACACATATACAACCCGATCGTCAACAGCAAGTGTAAAATGGCTGTGAAGTTGACAATCTCGCAAAACAAAAAACAAAAAATGTTCTGAGTAGGTTTAAAATTGTTCTGGAGTTCCTGAAAAGGGGAAAAAAGTTTTGGCTTTTTAGATAGATAAAAACGTTTTCAAATTTTTGTATGCCAATTTCACGCAGCAGAAAAAAGAAGGAAACAAGTTTTCCGAAATTATGCCCAATATTCACATTTTCCAAACTCGAAAATTAAAACAAAAATAAAATTGTATTCTGAGCAGGGCCCGTATTACGTGTAACAATCCGTGATCGAAACTAATTTTTTAAATCAAAATAGCTCTGAAATGGTGGATCGTATTAAGAGTATATGCGAATTAGCGACAAATACTACTCGTTCGATCCATAACTTATTAAAATGTTTAGAAATAGTTTGGCAGTTGCATAGTTATCGCTTGAATGAAAATGGTTTTCAGCTACTGATCGTAACACGTAAAACGGGCCCAGCTTTTCAAAAGTTCTGGAGTTCGAAATTTTAAAAACATTTCAACATTAAATAAAAATAAAATAAAAAAATTTTTAACACTTCCTTTATATAAATGAACAAAAATCAGCGAAAAATTGCTCCTTATATAAATACACATTCTTGCTTAACTTTAATTTTTTAATTTTGACATAGAAATTGCAAAAATACTTACGAGAAGTAAAAATATAAAAGTGGAGCGCACATTATAATATTTTTTCAATTTCTATGTCAAAATTTAAAAATTAAACTTTAGCAAGAATATGTCTTTATATAAGGAGTCATTTTTCGCCGATTTGTGTCCATTTATATAAAGAGAGTGCTTAAAATTTTTTTATTTTATTTTTATTTTCTCCTTTTTTTACATTTTCTCGGTGTCTTAACCTATCTGTTAAGCTTTACGCTTGTAGCTTAATGAGAACTTACATAAAAATCAATCCCAAAATTCCCTCCGTTCCGTTAGAGTTTTCTAAATATCTTAGTCCGTGCGCGCCCTAGCGAAACTTTTTGTATTGTGTCATCGGCTGTCATAGACCTCTGAATTAAGCTCTAAATTTTTAGCCTCTAGCTCATCGAGAAATTACTAAAAACCCGGTTTCAAATTTCCAAATTATTATCTAATTTTATCGATCCGTGCGCCACCTAACGGAATTTTTTTTCTCCTTTTTTCCTTTCTCACGGTGTCTTAACCTGTCTCTGAGGTTTCATGTTTGTAGCTCAATAAGAAGTTACTTTAAAATCGATCTCAAAACACCAAATTTCCAAATTCTAAATATTTCGATCTGTGCGTCACCTAACGGACTTTTTTCTGCTTCTCTTAAATTTTCTCGGCCTCTTATGCTATCTGTGAAGTTTTACAGGTGTAGCTCAATGAGAACTTACATAAAAATCAATCCCAAAATTCCCTCCGTTTCGTACGATTTTTCTAAATATCTCATCCCGTGCGCCCCATATTTTTGTATCGTGTCATCTGCTGTCATCGACCTCTGAATTAAGTTTGAAATTTCAAGTCCCTAGCTCATCGAGCAGTTACTTAAAAGCTGGTTTGAGAATTTTCAAATTCTTATCTAATTATTTCGATCCGTGCGCCACCTAACGGATTTTTTCCTTTTGTTGCATTGTCCCGGTGTTCTAACCTCTGTGTAAAGTTTCACGTTTGTAGCTTAATGAGAAGTTACTTAAAAATCGATTGTAAGATTTGTATGAAAAGCGGACAAACATTCAACCGACCTAATATAAAGGAATTAAATATAAATCTGCATATCATTTTAAATTTTAACAAAATTTGTTCGACTTTTGGAAAAATGTGAATATTGGGCGTAATTTTGCAAAACTTTTTTCTACCTAAAAAGCCTGAATTTGTTTCCCTTTTTCAGGGACTCCAGAAATATTTGCAACCCGCTCTGAAAAGTGTTTGGTTTTTTGTTTTGCGAGATTTTGTATGCCAATTTCACAGGCATACTATAGAGTAGGTGCGTGTAACTTACAGTGACACACTTGCTTTCTTTGAAGAACTAAATTAGGAGTGAAAGATCCACCTTCGCAACCTGTGCCAGAAATCCATGCGCCAAGAAATCTAAGTCGTGTAGTTTGCAGTCCTAAGCATCGACAGAGAAAGTGATTAATCGACTCCACTTCCTCCCCATTCTGACAGCTTCTGCAGGTTGAGCTTGTTGGTATGCCTCACCGTCGGAGCATCGGTGCAATATCGCCATGACCTGTGATAATGCCCATAAGTGCTCGCACTGCAGATTTGTTTAGCTTGAGAGGGAACCTAGTTCCCTTTCTGTCCCAACATGGCCATTAGGGCTTTGATACGTCACAATCCTGCCGGTTTACTCACAGCAAGTCAGTTGCACTAATCTCGTATTCCTCAATTTTCATCCGGAGCGGTGGTCGTACGGAGCTGTCCGCGTCTCTTAAGTTCATTTGTGAGCCTTTCCTGGCCATCTCATCCTGGCAATCTCAACAACGCTGTGCTCAGGGACTCAGCGAAGGGAAATAAGTATTGAGATGCCTTACTAAAGTCGGAAATAGCGTGAAAATGGCGAACTTCGCTGGTGTTCATGAGGCATCTCCATATCTCCCTTTACTGTGTCTCTGGGCACAGCGATATCGAAGGGAATGAATTTACAGATGAGATGGCCAGATAAGTGGATATTCGAATACTTTTAACGCGGCATGGCCTGGAAAACATCGTTACATTGGTGTCTGAGATCGTACAGTCCTGGAGCAGTCTGGCTGCCGGCATAGATCTCCGCCTGAAAGACACTGAAAGAGTCAGGATTTCGGTTCCCCTGATTTACCTGCAGAGGTTTGAGTACATTCCTGCTACAGATTTTTTTCTATTTTCGCGCCATCTGTGTAGATTGTAATATCTATCACTGTCTAGGCCTTCCTCCCTTTCCTCTCTCGCAGGATATCTTCTGTTCTGTACCTGGAAGTCAACAACCGCCGCGATAGGGTCGCTATGGGATTCAAGGGGTATATAAGCGCAATATAAAGCTTTATAGCGTCAAAGCTTTCGTAATCCAATTGTCAACCTCACCTACGCAAGGGCCATCCTGTTACAAATATGAATGTTTCATACATATATTTAGCAAGCGAGGCTCTGGCGACCCCAAGTTCCTCATGGAACTAGAGGGTGGCGAGGGCAGGATGGCCTAGAAGGTTTAATGTGGTCATAGTCATCGTTCTCGATATGTCGGGCTATTGCCTTAATGGCGCTTTGTTGCCGGAAATTACCGGACCTATATCCTGAAAAGGACCTTCGGTGAGTGTCTTTATCGTTCATACAACAACAACATAGGTCGGTATCGAAAGTTAGGCCAGTTATGATCTTGTTTGGTTGTCGCCTTGCCATGTCATCTAATACCGCCGCATGGCATATTCGGTTGATTTCGATTCTCTTTGGTGTAGACGTTTACACAAACACTTGTAGAGGCATCAAGTGAAAAATTACGTTTAACTCTTCTTGAGGTGAGCTGCTCACCGCGTCTGGTATTCCTACTCATGCTAGCCTTTGCACTTTCTCAACCCTCTCTTAATTGTTCATTTTGTCCTGCGCCTACCACGTTAGTACTGCTGTACATGCCATCCTCCCGAAAGCTCTTTTGCAGGTGTAGTATGCTGCCAGAGCTTTTTTTGATCTCCATTCAACTTTCCTTTTCCAGTCGAGAATCATTCCAATATATTTGGCTTCAGAAGAGATATTTATCGTTGCGCTGTTTAGCTTCGGTCATATGGAGGAGAGAACTTTTTTTCTTGGGTGCAGGACAAGTTTCGTTTTCGTTGGACTTACTTCCAGCATGTTTTGCCGTGCCTATCGCGAAATTCCGCAACGTTCCATTATCATGAGATCGCTAGTCGGTGGAAGAAAAGTGCCCTGTATGATGACCTCCGTTTGACTGTTTGCAGAGCCATTCACTTTCAAACTAAGTATTTCCATTTTCCATGCAAATGCTAAACATTAGTCACGAATTTGTTATGATAAATAATTTGACTTACATTTTGTTTATTGTATAATTAATATGAATTTTATAATACAGTCAAATTAAACTTCAATTGCCGGTCAGCAGCATTTTGTTATCTTTTACTAAAAGAGCCGCCTCAATTAAGCTATCTAAGAAAAGTTGGGTTTGCAAAATGATGATTAATGTTTGAAATCGTATTTTTTCACTTAAATCGCAAATATTTTGTTTTTGTTGTATTTCATTCAAGCATTTAATTGACAAACTAATGCTTGTTCGTACCTTCGCCTGTCCGCCACAGTTGACCTATATTTGTTGGTTCAAGTGTGAACGAATGTATTGTAAACGGGGTACAGTTGGCATACACTAGTACAGTAAACTCACGATAGAGATAACCAGAGTTTATATATTATGAAAAAAAGGGCCAAATTATAAAAAACAGACCAACTTAACTAGAACTATTTCCATACGGACATATTTTTTTCTGCTCCCGTCCATTTAATGAAGGTAGTCTTTACATAAGTTCTTTATATAACACCTGCAAAGCTATTACTAACAGGCCTTGTACAACAGAGCACTACTAAACCATCAAGGGATCATCTAGACTTTTCTGATCGTGTCAGCCTAGAAAAAACTAAACAGCGCGTTTTTATCTAGATAACGCTAGCGTGGGCATTCTGTAGCTGCCAGTATCAAACCAATCTAGAAAAAATTAGGCAGTACTTAGATATACAGCCCTAACAGGGGTCATCCGTTATTAAAAACTATGAATGGACTTTAGACTGGGTCGAAAAAAAGGTGCTAATGTCCGCCCCTAAATTTAAAGATTATGTTGAGAGGGTTTCGGAAGAACTTTTTTTTATCCTTCGAAATACAGCCGAAAAGGTTTTTTCGTTGTAACTTGGTTATTTGACGTCCGATTTTTGAAATTGATATGTCATTATTTTGGCCTTGAGACGCTTCACTTTTCTTTCTAATGTCCTTTTAAGCTATGAAGTCGTTTTCACATGATTAGGTCAGCTAACAAGATTGAACCCCCCTAAAATATAATTTTTTCCTTACCAAATGAAAGTACTTACAAATTCAAGAAAATGTTGCTTTCAAATCATATTACTAAAATAATAAACAAAGAAGTTATATCACTTTCAATATTTATTACAACTGTTATTTTACCTGATTCTTATTATACTTAGACCTGAAACTCATGCTATTTTTGGAGGAAAAATTATTACTTTTGAAAAGTTAATAAAGATATGCCAAATATCATAAATAGGGGAAGTCAAAATAAATAAGTGAGTCAAACCTGTTGTTTCGTATTTATAATAATAACACTCTGCGACTAAATCAACTTTTTTTCTGGGTATTGGACAAAAACCACTTCTTAGTAGAGACTCATACTGGGTATCCGGGTCCACGTTTTGGGCTATATCTCGACACCCTAGCCTCCCAGTGTATGAAAATTATCCTGTACTATAGCACTCAGCAACAGCTTTCATTTCATATCCATATTGTATAAACACATTCTAGGAGTACCCGGGTCCACGTTTTGGGCTATATCTCGAGACCCTAGCCTCCCAGTAGTATGAAAATTATCCTGTACTATATCACTCAGCAACAGCTTTCATTTCATATCCATATTGTATAAACACATTCTAGGAGTACCCGGGTCCACGTTTTGGGCTATATCTCGAGACCCTAGCCTCCCAGTTGTATGAAAACTATCCTGTACTATAGCACTCATCAACAGTTTTCATTTGATATCCATATTGTATAAACACATTCTAGGGGTACCCGGGTCCACGTTTTGGGCTATATCTCGAGACCCTAGCCTCCCAGTTGTATGAAAATTATCCTGTACTATAGCACTCAGCAACAGCTTTTCATTTGATATCCATATTGTATAAACACATTCTAGGAGTACCCGGGTCCACGTTTTGGGCTATATCTCGAGACCCTAGCCTCCCAGTTGTATGAAAATTATCCTGTACTATAGCACTCATCAACAGCTTTCATTTGATATCCATATTGTATAAACACATTCTAGGGGTACCCGGGTCCACGTTTTGGGCTATATCTCGAGACCCTAGCCTCCCAGTTGTATGAAAATATCCTGTACTATAGCACTCATCAACAGCTTTCATTTGATATCCATATTGTATAAACACATTCTAGGGGTACCCGGGTCCACGTTTTGGGCTATATCTCGAGACCCTAGCCTCCCAGTTGTATGAAAATTATCCTGTACTATAGCACTCATCAACAGCTTTCATTTGATATCCATATTGTATAAACACATTCTAGGGGTACCCGGGTCCACGTTTTGGGCTATATCTCGAGACCCTAGCCTCCCAGTTGTATGAAAATTATCCTGTACTATAGCACTCATCAACAGCTTTTCATTTGATATCCATATTGTATAAACACATTCTAGGGGTACCCGGGTCCACGTTTTGGGCTATATCTCGAGACCCTAGCCTCCCAGTTGTATGAAAATTATCCTGTACTATAGCACTCATCAACAGCTTTCATTTGATATCCATATTGTATAAACACATTCTAGGGGTACCCGGGTCCACGTTTTGGGCTATATCTCGAGACCCTAGCCTCCCAGTTGTATGAAAATTATCCTGTACTATAGCACTCATCAACAGCTTTCATTTGATATCCATATTGTATAAACACATTCTAGGGGTACCCGGGTCCACGTTTTGGGCTATATCTCGAGACCCTAGCCTCCCAGTTGTATGAAAATTATCCTGTACTATAGCACTCATCAACAGCTTTCATTTGATATCCATATTGTATAAACACATTCTAGGGGTACCCGGGTCCACGTTTTGGGCTATATCTCGAGACCCTAGCCTCCCAGTTGTATGAAAATTATCCTGTACTATAGCACTCATCAACAGCTTTCATTTGATATCCATATTGTATAAACACATTCTAGGGGTACCCGGGTCCACGTTTTGGGCTATATCTCGAGACCCTAGCCTCCCAGTAGTATGAAAATTATCCTGTACTATAGCACTCATCAACAGCTTTCATTTGATATCCATATTGTATAAACACATTCTAGGGGTACCCGGGTCCACGTTTTGGGCTATATCTCGAGACCCTAGCCTCCCAGTTGTATGAAAATTATCCTGTACTATAGCACTCATCAACAGCTTTCATTTGATATCCATATTGTATAAACACATTCTAGGGGGTACCCGGGTCCACGTTTTGGGCTATATCTCGAGACCCTAGCCTCCCAGTTGTATGAAAATTATCCTGTACTATAGCACTCATCAACAGCTTTCATTTGATATCCATATTGTATAAACACATTCTAGGGGTACCCGTGTCCACGTTTTGGGCTATATCTCGAGACCCTAGCCTCCCAGTGGTATGAAAATTATCCTGTACTATAGCACTCATCAACAGCTTTCATTTGATATCCATATTGTATAAACACATTCTAGGGGTACCCGGGTCCACGTTTTGGGCTATATCTCGAGACCCTAGCCTCCCAGTTGTATGAAAATTATCCTGTACTATAGCACTCATCAACAGCTTTCATTTGATATCCATATTGTATAAACACATTCTAGGGGTACCCGGGTCCACGTTTTGGGCTATATCTCGAGACCCTAGCCTCCCAGTTGTATGAAAATTATCCTGTACTATAGCACTCATCAACAGCTTTCATTTGATATCCATATTGTATAAACACATTCTAGGGGTACCCGGGTCCACGTTTTGGGCTATATCTCGAGACCCTAGCCTCCCAGTTGTATGAAAATTATCCTGTACTATAGCACTCATCAACAGCTTTCATTTGATATCCATATTGTATAAACACATTCTAGGGGTACCCGGGTCCACGTTTTGGGCTATATCTCGAGACCCTAGCCTCCCAGTTGTATGAAAATTATCCTGTACTATAGCACTCATCAACAGCTTTCATTTGATATCCATATTGTATAAACACATTCTAGGGGTACCCGGGTCCACGTTTTGGGCTATATCTCGAGACCCTAGCCTCCCAGTTGTATGAAAATTATCCTGTACTATAGCACTCATCAACAGCTTTCATTTGATATCCATATTGTATAAACACATTCTAGGGGTACCCGGGTCCACGTTTTGGGCTATATCTCGAGACCCTAGCCTCCCAGTTGTATGAAAATTATCCTGTACTATAGCACTCATCAACAGCTTTCATTTGATATCCATATTGTATAAACACATTCTAGGGGTACCCGGGTCCACGTTTTGATCTCAAGACCCTAGCACGTAGCGAAAAAAAGGTAGACGTTGGCCGATCTCAGACCTACCCAATATGCTCACAAAATTTCATGAGAATCGGTTCAGCCGTTTCGGAGGAGTTTAGCTCTAC
>JARSSU010007338.1:0-54333 GCA_029619165.1 Eurosta solidaginis | reverse complement strand
AGTACAGAAATAACTCCGACGGATCCGGACGAATCCCGAAAATCATGCAGAAAATTAGATCAAGGAGGGTCCACAAAATGATTCCGAAATAGTTCAAAGAAAGCCCCGAACAAAAAGAATCTACACGTGACTGGGGTGAAATCCGGACGATCCGAAACTATCCAGAATTGATCTCTGAAGGGTAGGAAAATGATTCCGAAATAGTCCTCGAAAGTCCCGAAATTACCCTGACGGGATCCCGGACGGATCGAAACTCATCCAGAAACGATGCGAGAGGGTCCCAAAGGATCCCGAAATCATACAGAAAAATTCACGAACACGACCCTAAGGATCCCCAAAACGACCCGAAATAATACAGAAAAGTCACGAAACGAACCCTATGAATCCCCAAAATGATCCCGATTAGCCCCGAAAACGTCCCAAAATGACCCTGACGGGATCCCGAAAGGATTCCGAAAAACAATACAGAAGTGATGCCGGAGGAAAGGTACCTTCAATGAGCCTCCCCTAATAGTCCCGAATGGACAATGACGGGATCCCGACAACTATCCAGAAATGATGCCGAAAGGGTCCAGCATATGATCCCGTCGATAGTCGAGTTCCCTTTACGCACGCACGATAAGGACCCCGACGGGACTCACGGACGAATCCAAAAAACCATCAGAATAGTGATGCGGTAGGTATCTATATGATCCCGAAATAGTCGTCCGAGATCTATGGCCTCTCGTCGCATCCCGGACGGATTCCCGATTATAATTGTATCATGAAATGATGCGGAAAGTGTTCCCAATATGTGATCACCCCTAATGAGTCCCGTATAGATTGACCCTAATGGGACCCCGGACGGATCCCTCGAAAACCATCCAGAAATGATGCGAAAAGGTTCCCAAAATGATCCCGTATTAGTCGCGAAAAACTTCCCGAAATGACCCCAACGGGATCCGAAGAATCCCGAAACCATCCAGAAATGATGCCGCAGAAAAGCCCCCAAACGATCCCCAAAAAGTCCCCAAACGACCCGACGATATCCGGCGGATCCCGAAACCATACAGAAATGATTACGAAAGGCCCCCAAATGATACCGAAAAGTCGAGAAAAAGTACCGCCGGAAATGACCATCCAGAAATGATCTCGAAGGGTCGGAAAATGATAACCAAAATAGCCCCGAAGAAAAAAGTCCCGAAATGACCTGGACGGATCCCGGACGGATCCCGAAAACCATCCAGAAATGATGCCGGAAAAGGGTCCCCAAATGATCCCGTATTAGTCGAGAAAAAGTCCCGAAATGACCCCGACGGGATCCCGACGGATCCAGAAAACTATCCAGAAATGATGTGGAAGGGACCCCAAATCGATCCCGAAATATCCCGAAATGATCCGTCGGGATCCCCGACGGATCCAGAAACCAACCAGAAATGATGCCGGAAAATGTCCTCAAATGATCTCCTAATATTCCCGATGACGCTGACAGGATCCGCCCGGCGGATCCCGACAAACCATCCAGAAATGATGCCGGTAGGTACCCCAACATCCCGATAGTCCCCGAAATGTGAACCCGTCGGATCCGGACGGATCCAGAAAAACTATCCAGAAATGATATCGGAAAGGTCCACAAATGATCCCGTATTAGTCCGAGAAAAGTCCCGAAATACCCCCCACGGGATCCCGGACGGATCCCGAAAACCATCTAGAAATGATACCGGAAGGTACCCCAAATGAACCCGACAATCCCGAAAACCATCTAGAAATGATGCCGGAAGGTACCCCCAAATGATCCCGGAATAGTCCCGAAATGACACCGACGGGATCTCGGGCGGATCCGAAAATGTCCAGAAATGATGCCGGAAATTATCCCACGGATCCCCAAAACCATATAGAAATGATGAAGAAAGGTACTCCAAATGATTACGAAAAAAGTCCTGAAATGACCCCGACGGGATCTCGGATCGGATCCCGAAAACCATCCAGAAATGATGCTGAAAGGATCCCAAAAGAATGATGGTGGAAGGGACCCCAAATGATCCCGAAAAAGTCCCGAAATGACCCCGACGGGATCCCTGCGGATACCGAAAACAATCCAGAAATGATGCCGGATAGGTACCCCAAACGATCCCGAAATAATCCCGAAATGACCCCGTCGGGATCCCGGACGGATCCAGAAAACTATCCAGAAATGATGCCGGAAATGTCCTCAAATGATCTCCTAATATTCCCCGAAAATGACGCTGACGGGATCCGGACGGATCCGAAAAACCATCCAGAAATGATGCCGAAAGGGTCCCAAATGATCCCGTATTAGTCGAGTAGGAAAAAGTCCCGAAATGACCCCGACGGGATCCGGACGGATCTCGAAAAACCATCCAGAAATGAGGGACAAACGATCCCGAATATCCCGGATCGGACACAGAAAACCACCAGAAATGTCCTCAAATGATCTCCTAATATTCCCGAAATGACCCTGACGGATCCCGACGGATCCCGAAAACCATACAGAATGATGCCGAAAGGGCCCCCAAATGATCACGTATTAGTCGAGAAAAAGTCCGAAATGACCCCGAAGGGATCCCGGACGGATCTCGAAAACATCCAGAATGATGGTGGAAGGGACCCCAAATGACCCGCAAAAAAGTCCCGAAATGACCCGACGGGATCCCGGACGGATCCAGAAAACTATCCAGAAATGATGCGGAAATTGTCCTCAAATGATCTCCTATATATTCCCGAATGACCCTGACGGGATCCCGGACGGATCCGAAAAACCATCCAGAAATGATGCCGAAAGGGTCCCCAAATGATCCTGTATTAGTCGAGAAAAAGTCCCGAAATGACCCCGAAGGGATCCGACGGATCCGAAACCATCCAGAAATGATGGTGGAAGGGACCCAAATGATCCCGAAATGGCCCCCGACGCGATCCGGACGGATCCCGAACACCATCCAGAAATGATTACGGAAGGGACCCAAAGGACCCCGAAAAGTCCCGACATGACCCGACTGGATCCCGGACAGATCCAGAAAACTATCCAGAAATGATGCCGGAAATGTCCTCAATGATCTCCTAAATTCCCGAAATGACCCTGACGGGATCCCGGACGGATCCCGAAAACCATACAGAAATGATGCCGAAAGGGTCCCCAAATGATCCCGCATTAGTCGAGAAAAAGTCCCGAAATGAACCCGACTGCGATCCAGAAAAAATCCAGAATGATGCCGAAATGTCCTCAATGATCTCCTAATATTCCCGAAATGACACTGACGGGATTCCGGACGGATCGAAAACCATCCAGAATGATGCCGGAAGGTACCCCAAACGATCCCGAAATAATCCCGAAATGACCCCGTCGGGTTCCGGACGGATCTAGAAAACATATCTGAAATGATGCCGGAAAAGTCCTCAAACTGATCTC
The DNA here is from genome assembly GCA_029619165.1 of Eurosta solidaginis. Taxonomy (NCBI): domain Eukaryota; kingdom Metazoa; phylum Arthropoda; class Insecta; order Diptera; family Tephritidae; genus Eurosta; species Eurosta solidaginis. The sequence goes on along the minus strand of JARSSU010007338.1, from coordinate 50,927 downwards.
CTAATATTCCCGAAATGACCTGACGGGATCCCGGACGGATCCCGAAAAACATTCAGAAATGATGCCGAAAGGGTCCCCAAAGATCCGTATTAGTCGAGAAAAAGTCCGAATGACCCCGACTGGATCCGGACGGATCCAGAAAACTATTCCAGAAATGACTGCCGGAATGTCCTCAAATGATCTCTAATATTCCCGAAATGACCTGACGATCCCGGACGGATCCCGAAAACATCCAGAAAGGATGCCAAAGGGTCCCCAAATGATCCGTATAGTCAATAAAAAAGTCCCGAAATGACCCCCAGAAATCCGTGTAGCCGTTCGGGCGTGATTCAGTCACAAAAGACGAAAAAATACAATATGTAAAATTTACTGTTCCAAGGGGCGGGGACCTCCCCCTTTTCAAAACAATATAGCTAGTAGATCACTTCTAGACTATTGGCAGTGTGCAAAATTTCATTCCAAATCGGTCCAGCCGTTCTGCGTGATTGAGTCACAAAGACAACAACACGTCTGGACAAACATCCAAAAATTTAACATCCAAACTTTCCCATTATAATATTACTAGCCTTTACCCGCGCCCCGTCCCGCAGGAGAAAATAAATATATGGGATATTCACGTTAGCCCTGCTTAGCAGTTATCTGTTTAAAAAAATTTTCTGCTAATGCATTTATTTTTGTAATTGAGTAAAAAAAAAAAACTAAATGAGCTGATAACCTGATAGGATCCCCAAATGATCCGAAATTATCCATAAAAACCACGAAATGACCCCCCCTATCGCGAACAAATCCGAAACAACCAATAGTCAAAAAACCCGAAATGGACAAACGACACGATTCTAGACTTATCCAGAGAAACACAAAGAAATGATGCCTGAAGGGTACAAAATGACCGAAATAGTCCCGAAAAAAGTTCCGAAATGACCCTGACGGGCTACCAGGAGGTTCTCAAAAACCATCCAGAAAATATCCCAGGAAGGGTCCCTAAATTATCCCTGACATACTCCAGAAAAAGTTCCGAACAAGGGATCCACGACGGATCGCGAAAAAACCATACAGAGAAATGATTCCGGAAGGCTCCCCAAATGATCCCGTATTAGTCCCAAAAAGTCCCTGAAAAACATGACCCCGACGCACAGGATCGCGGACGGATCCCGAAAAATGTCCAGAGTTATGCCGGAAAGGTCCTCAAATGATCCCTAATAGACCCGCAAATGACCTGACGGATCCAGGACAGATCATGAAATCCATCCAGAAAGGATCTTAGGAAGGTCCCAAATGATCCGCGAAATAGTCTCGGAAAAGTCAGAATAACCCTGAGGGTTCCGGCGAACCTGAAAGCCTCCTTAGTGATCCCGAAAAAGTCCCGAAATGACCCTAACGGATCCCGAAAGGATCGAAAAACAATCCAGAAATGATGCCGGAAAGGTCCTCAAATGATCCCCTAATAGTCCCGAAATGACCGTGACGGGATCCCGAACGGATCCCGACAACTATCCAGAAATAATGCCGAAAGGGTCCGCAAATGATCCCGTATTAGTCGAGAAAAAGTCCCGAAATGACACCGACGGGATCCCGGACGAATCCCAAAAACCATCCAGAAATGATGCCCGTAGGTATCCCAAATAATCCCGAAATAGTCCCAGAAATGACCTCGTCGGCATCCCGGACGGATCCCGAAAATTATATAGAAATGATGCCGAAAGGGTCCCCAAATGATCCCGAAATAGTCCCGAAAAAGTCCCGAAATGACTCCGACGGAATCCCGGACGGATCCCGAAAACCATCTAGAATGAACACCAAATAATCCCCTAATAGTCCCGAAATGACCCTGACAGGATCCCGGTCGAATGCCGAAAACCATCCAGAAATGATGACGGAAGGAACACAAAATGATCCCGAAAATATCCTGAAATGATCCCGACGGGATCCCGGACGGATCTCGAAAACCACCCAGAAATGAGGCCAGAAGGGACCCCAAATGATCCCAAAATAGTCCCGAAATTACCCTGATGGGATCCCGGACGGATCCCGAAAACCATCCAGAAATGATGCCGGAAAGGTTCCCAAATGATTCCGTATTAGTCGAGAAAAAGTCCCGAAATGACCCCGACGGGATCCCGGACGGATCTCTAAAACCATCCAGAAATGATGCCGGAAGATACACCAAATGATCTCAAAATAGCCCCGAAATGGCCCCAACGGGATCCCGGACGGATCCTGAAAACCATCCAGAAATGATGCCGGAAGGGACTCAAAATGACCCCGAAAAAGTCCCGTAATGATCCCGGAAACCATCAAGAATTTATCTCTCGAAAGTACGCAAATGATCCCGAAATTACCCCGACGGGATGCCAGACGGATCCCGAAAACCCACCCAGAAATAATGCCGGAAGCGTCCCCAAATGATCGCGAAATAGTCCCGAAATTATCCTGAAATAGTCCCGAAAATGTCCCAAAATAACCCCGACGGGATCCCGGACGGATCCCGAAAACTATACAGAAATGATCCGGGAAGTCCCAAAATGATCCCGAAGTAGTCCCGAAAAAGTCCCGAAATGACCCCGGCGGGATCCCGGACGGATCCCGGAAAACCATCCAGAAATGATTCCGGAAGGGTCTCGATATGACCCTAACGGGATTACAAATTACTTGAAGCTAATTATAAAACCATGTTAATAAGGCAGCAAGCGCGTTGAGGCGAATGAAGAGTTACAAAGAAACATACAGGTAAAGCTAATAAAAGCGTGCTAATAAAAACAATTGAAGGAGGACGGATGGCGGATGGCGGGAGGAGAAGGAGAGAACCACTGCTCGTTTTTCCAAAATTGTTCAGATCTCGATCTGTATGTGCCAGATACCAAAAACTATTGATTTAGGAGAAAATGTATATTGAATTTTAACAATGTATAGATTTAACACCAGAGGGGTGAGAAGGGGGGAGGGGGGCGGAGGGTGTCACTGCTCACTGCCCTCGACTTATTTGACCCATTGAGTTTGTAATATTGGTGAACGTCAATATATGTAAAGTTATAATGTGTAAAAATTATTAAAAATTAATTGTTCGAAGAGGGCGTGGGACCCCCACCCCCCTTTCCATGTTCGAAAAAAATTTCGCTAGTAGAGTATTGTCTGTGTCCCAAATTTCATCAAAATCCGTGTAGCCGTTCTGGCGTGATTCAGTCACAAAAACGAAAAAATACAATAATTAAATTATAACTCTTCCTAGGGGGCGGGGACCTCGTAGATCCTAGTAGATCCTTCTAGACTATTGACTATATGTGTGCAAAATTTCATCCAAATCGGTCCAGCCGTTCTTGCGTGATTGAGTCACAAAGACAAACATTGGACAAACATCCAAACCAAACTTTGCCATTTATAATATATATTAGAAAATTAGAATATAGAATTAGATTAGATTTCGAAGTGTTTCAACGGAAACGGTGGAAATTTTTTGATAAACGATTAGCTTAACGTTAAGGTGCATCCCTGGTTCCTTAGGATTCTTATGCTAGGACAATGGTAGAAAACTGGCGTTATGATCTATGCTGAAATGTAATAAGACACTTTTTATACTCAGCTGGGCAGAGCTCACAGAGTATATTAATTTTTTTCGCATAACGGTAATCCGTAACGACATAACCTAATCGAGATAGATATAGACTTCTATATAACAAAATGACTTGAGCGAAAAAAGAAATTAATTTAGCCATGTCCGTCCGTCCGTCCTGACGTAAATACGATAATTTGAGTAAATTTTGAGGTATCTTAATGAAATTTGGTATGTAAGTTCCTGGGCACTCATATCAGATCGCTATTTAAAATGAACGAAATCGGACTATACTATTTTACTCCTATTACTATATGTGTGCTAAATAAAAATTAGCAAAATGGGATAACGAAAGCACCCACTTAAAAAAAGAAATTTAAAAGTCAAATTTTAACAAAAAATTGAATATCTTTACAGTATATAAGTAAATTATGTCAACATTCAACTCCAGTAAAAAAAACAACAAAATACAAAAATAAAAGAAAATGTCAAAATGGGCGTGGCTCTGCCCTTTTTCATTTAATTTGTCTAGAATACTTTTAATGCCATAAGTCGAACAAAAATTGACCAATCCTTGTGGGGGCATAGCTTCTATCCCGGTGACTGTTTTCTGTGAAAATGAGCGAAATCGGTTGAAGCCACGCCCAGTTGGCCGTTAACACGATAACTTGAGAAAAAATGGATATATCTCTACTAAACTTAGTTCACGTACTTATTTGAACTCATTATTAAAAATGGGCGAAATCCGACTATGACCACGCCCACTTTTTCGATATCGAAAATTTCGAAAAATGAAAAAAATTCCATAATTCTATACCAAATACGAAAAAAGGGATGAAAAATGGTGATTGGTTTTTTGCCGCAAAATATAACTTTAGAAAAAACTTTGTAAAATGGGTGTGACACCTACCATATTAAGTAGAAGAAAATAAAAAAGTTCTACAGGGCTAAATAAAAAGCCCTTGGAATCAAGGCAAGAATACTCTTCGTGGTATTACACATATAAATAAATTAGTGGTACCCGATGTTCTTGGTCACCCTGGTCCACATTCTGGTCGATATTTTTTCACATTAACAACTAAGGGTCACTCTCTTTTAAAACCCTCATTAATACCTTTAATTTGATACCCATATCGTACAAGCACATTATAGAGTCACCCCTGGTCCACCTTTATGGCGATATCTCGGAAAGGCGTCTACCTATAGAACTAAGGATCACTCCCTTCTAAAATACTCTTTAATACCTTCCATTTGATACCCATGCCATACAAACACATTCCAGGGTTAGCCTAGGTTCATTTTCTACATGGTGATTTTCCCTTATTTTGTCTCCAAAGCTCTCAGCTGAGTATGTAATGTTCGGTTACACCCGAACTTAGCATTCCTTACTTGTTTTTAGTTCAAATAAGGCATCCCTGTTATAAAAACTACGTACAGACTGACCTAATTTTGAACGTTGTCATTATTTGGTATGAGGGCAATGAAACCAAGAAACAATGATACTTCCTAAAAAAATCTTAAAGTATATAGCTCATATTAAGTATATAAGTTGCAATTGTTCACGTTGTTGCTAAGGTCAGCGGAAGTTGCATTCAATGTTCACTGAGAAGAGAAATATACAATTAACGGACTATAGCCGCCTACATCTTTTAATTTTGAGGTGATTCTACTTGTATCCTTTGCTGCATTATATGCATACCAAGCTGATTGACTTTAATTTATTCGTATGTCGCAGATTACTTAAGTGTTGTCTAGCTTTTAACTTAGCTCGTCTTGTTTATAATCATCGCGCATATCGCACACCTAGATCAATAGGGAGCTAAGTCAAAAACCTAAAGTTTTCAAGTTCTGCGTGCTATCGGATTCCCCAGTTCCACACCTATCGATCTGTATACTCTATTAAATGTTATATTCTAGAGAGGGCTTGGCAAAAACTTTAAATTTCATTAGCGCATATGGGGAAGAAAATCGGTTTTTTTGCATTTCCTGAACATTGTGATTGTTTTGAGTTGATCGATGTTTTAATTTAGTTATGATTTGTCAGTGTTATTCTGTGTGCCTAATGCGCAGATTTTCCATTTTATTTATTTTTATCACAGTAACTTTGTAGTAAATTTGTTAGAAATTCAAGTGCATGCGGTCAAGTTCAAATGTTGCACTTATTCATATAAACAATAGATCGGACCGACGAACTTCTTAGATAATGGTTACATACTTAACTAAACGAACGCACCAGCTCTGAGCTTGATTTTTGATCGGGAAATGGGTTTAATATCAAAATTCGACTAATTACTCCATTAACATTCGGTGTGAAATTGGTATAAAACAACTTTGATTTGTAATTTTTGGTGCTGGAGTTAAATATGAGTCTACAGCTAAAACACGAAAATAGTAGCATCCATTTTTAGCAAGTTTTTATACTCATTTTCTTCTTTTATTTGTTTTTGTGGTTTTTAAGAAAAAATTAGAAATTGTGTAACGAAAGGCTGTCATTTCAGGAAAAAATTATTGTCAATAAATATAAACTATAAAACTGTATAATGAAAAAGTCTTTAAAGTTGTCAAGGAGATTTTTAAACACTTCTCAAAATTTTCTATTCTTTTCAAAAACGTTTTTGAAATGTGCTTTAAAGATTTTTTAAATGTTAGAGTAAGTTGGGTAAATATGGACCACCCTTATCTTTTTCGTGAATAAAAATCTATATTCAAAGCTATTCAATTCGTTTTTTATTTCGAAATTTTTAGAAAATATTGCGAATTCAGTTGCAATAAGAAAGAGTCAATAAAATAAAATATATAAAAGATATTATTAAAAAACGTAAGGCACTTCAAATTTAGCCATAGCAAAAATGTGCGGATAATATGGACGGACCATTCCGTGTTAAATATGGACTACGGTGGTCCATATTAAAATGAGTTTAGGAGCAGCAAAATTCGCAAATGAAATATTCTTTTTCGTTTCCTGAACAAAGTTCATGTGGCCACATTGCGAGGATGTAGACGGTTCCTAAGAAATAGGTTCAATTATATTAATATTTTGGTCTGATTCCGGCAATTGATCAGTGTATGCAGGTGATACAGAAGTTTGATTACTGTTTTTTATGCTGCCTACGGGTGCTTCAACTTCTTCTGATGCCAAAAAGTCATGGTCGTTAAATATTTGACTATTAAGGGTCAGTTATATTTACAGTGCATTGCACGACAAAACAGTACATAGCATGTGAAACATAAACGTGATTATACTTTACGTAGCGTACATAGACTATGGCTGACAAGGGCAAGTACATACACAAATAAAGTTTGTATGTAAAATATACACAACCACAACCAAGCAATATGTGCTACTCTGAGAGTGATGCTCATTTTTCCACTCTTTGCAATAACAATGTTAACAGCACGGGGAGTGAGAGTCGCGCGCATAGCACATCCATGAAAATCAAAATTCAACAGACTTCCATGCAATGCAATGCACTGCATAGTCTAATCAAGTACACGCAAATCTCATTGAACAGATATTGTTTGTGAGAGCAATGTTGCTGTGCCCTGCTTATGCTATGTAAGTATAACTGACCCTTTAAAAGTGTATATTCCGGTTGAAGAAAACCCTTTGACAGCTGTTTCACCACTTTGAGCATTCATGTACGCTCGACCAAATAGTTCAATAATGTCATATTGAGCCAATGCTTTTGCATGATTTATAATCCAACACCTGATTTCCTTGGTCAAATATTATATATCAAATATATAGAGAATGCGCACGTGATTTTTTCTAGCTAGCTCTATGATTTCAATGTTTCTTGTATGACTTGCTTGGCCATCTAACATTAGTAATACCGGAGATGATTCAGAAGGTTTAACTACTGAAAGTAAGTGCTTGAACCATTTGGTGAATAAATTAGTTTGAACCCATCCAGAGGGATGATTAGCATGTATGGATCCAGGAGGTGCTCCTTTCATTAGAAGTGGATTGTCTCTTTTTCGGGGAAAAATTAACATGGGTGGTATGAACGATCCACCTGCGCTCATACATAAAATGGCTGTAATGAAAGATCTTCTTTCAGCTGAAGCAAGGGAACGAATTTGCTTCCTGCCTTTCAGAGCCGAGTTCATCAACATTATAAATAATATTGAGGGAAATTTATATGTTTCCATCTCCCTTTGTAGCAGTTCAAAGAAAATTGCAACATTTTCTGTAGAAAACCCCTTTGCTCGAGCTACAGATGTACTGGTTGGTTGACGGAACGATAAAGACGGGTGGCCTCTAAGAAACAAACGCAAGCAATCTCTTCCTGATGTTTCCTTCGCTAGAGAAAAGGGGTTTTGGTAAACTGTTTTTTTAGCGCCACTTTAAAAGCTAGTGATCTTATATCATTGCTTTAGACCGAACAATTTCGCCTCCATGAGCAATATATATTCCACAAGAGAATCTTCAAGTTCTGGAGGCAAAACTGGTTTCCTTCCTAGCTTAGCTGCAACAACTTCATCATTAGGTCGTCCATCATCAGCAAATAAACGGCGCAATGTGGTTTAGGTACATTATATTCCTTAGGCGGCTTCAGGAACCCCAACTTCTTCATTTTTACATCCGTGATTGCCTTAGTCATATTCTTCTTGCTCCACGCCTGTCGTTTTTTGGAATCTTGAGTCGGATTTGAAGTCATTTTAATCCTTCAAAAGAAAAGAAAGAACGTTACTCGTATTAATAAAAAGTTGTAAAATATGGCCTACTGGTTCATATTATCAACATCGTAATGGGCCATATTGTCCGCATTAAGTAATTTTCCAAACTTTTACATTTTTCTACAGATTACGAGTTGTTCATTAAAATTTAATTCCACTTCCAGAAATATATATTTATTCACTACACTTTTAACACGATAACACATATTTTTCAATTAAAATTAAAGAGAAAAAAACTTACGAGAATGCACCAAAAAAGTCTTAAGTTATCACAAAAAAATATTTTCTAATGTATCGCGCACATCTGAGCCACTACACTGATTAAACAATACTATGTGCGCTGTGACGAAAAATGTACGAAATGAAGTCACAACGTGGTTTCTTGGACTTGCGGTTCAGAGTATATTAATGTGGGCCATATTAGCAACTGTCTCATTTGATTTTTCCCAAACGGATTGAAACATCTACCGTCGACTCATCGAGTGCTGCACCCTCCTTTGCCAACGAACCGCCCATTCGTTAGCTTCTATCCCTTTATAGCCGGGAACCCAGTATAGAGCGAAGTCTCCCTAATGCTTCTTTGCATTCCATGACACTTCTTGATTAAGCACTCTATGAGATGATTGCCTTGATCGCCGCTTGACTATCAATATATTGAGGCGAACATTAGCAGTTCTATACTTCACTACAACAGTAAAGTAAGCAACTGCACATACATGCAAACAGCGAAGAGACTATTTCACATACACACATGTAGGTATCACCTAAGAGCATCCCTGCAAAGAATGCGATTAGTCTAGGATGAATCCGGGACGAGTCGCAAAGGAGTATGCGACCAATGCCAGTTTTGATCTCTTTTTATGAGTTGAACTGTTCCCTTTTGTTTGAGAATGTCCTATAAAGAGACTAATTGTACCCATATATACCCGAATGGGAACGGTAGGACCAATCCCCTTTGTACTCATATGGGACGATGAAAACTTATCGGTTTTCTCATCAAAAAGTCTTAGTTTTCGTATGGTACGAGGTAATGTACATTTTAAACGCAATATTAAACTTGCAAAAAAATTGCAGATACATTTATGTAAAAAAATTATTAAGTCGCCAACTCATTCCAAGAGATATGGGTCGACGAAAACAGAACATATGGTTCAAGTCATTTAGATCCTGTATAGGGCTCCCCATTTTTTCTTAAATAATTCGAACCAATCACCTATAATATTTTTTATTTAACTCACTTCGTTGCCGCTTCTTTATGTTTCTTAAAATGGGCTACTTAGATTTCAACCAAGCTAATCCCAACTATACCCAAACGCAAAAGAGGTCAATTGGAGACCAGTCTCTTTAGGGATTAGTCGCACTATTTTTTGCAGGAATAAGTGATTACTCACACATACACACGCACATAACTAGAAGACAAAAGTGAATACCAGATACATAAAGGAGAAATAAATAAGCATAAATAAGTAGAATGTTCGCGAAAGGTCTAATCCCTAGGAGAAATGTTTTAAAACCATTAAAATTTGTCTCCATTTTTTACATATTTCCAGTACTGCAATGGTGGGGACTTGGCCGATTATCTCGCAGTCAAGGGCACATTAAGTGAAGACACCGTAAGACTTTTTCTAATTCAACTGGGTAAGATATTTAATTATTATAAAAAACTCAGTAACCGATGTTTTTATATTAACTTGTGCAAGGAGAATCATGTTAAAATCTTAAACCGAAAAATGGCTGTATTTTTTATTTAATGCTTTGCCTTGTATTAATCTGTTAAAGCTGGCGCCATGAAAGCACTGTACACAAAGGGAATTGTTCATCGTGATCTCAAACCGCAGAACATTTTACTATCTCACAATTATGGTAAAACTTTGCCGGCTCCATCAAAATCACATTGAAAATAGGTAAATTTTAATATCGAAAAACAAATATATGCACATATGTACATGTATGTGTATGTAAATCTAATATTCACGTCTATCGGTATCCTTGTTTCAGCGGATTTCGGTTTTGCTCGTTTCTTAAATGATGGCGTTATGGCAGCTACGCTTTGCGGATCTCCGATGTATATGGTGAGTGTTGATAGTATTCAATATAAATATGAAAGATTGGGCATAAAAATGGATTTATTTGAAGATTGAACTTCTAAAGATGTTCGTAAAAACGAAGTACAAGAATAAAAAGTTCAGTAAAAACAGGACTCACCATAAACCTTTCATCTATGGTTCAATGAGTTGTCCCTTTTTTTACTGATCATGTTTTTATTCTTCGTTTTTACGGATATGTTCAATATAAGTTCTTTTAATTTACTTTTAAATTTAATCAATTTTTTCATTGCCGGCCGCTCATTTTTTCATAATCGTTAACTTATTTTCAGGCACCAGAAGTTATTATGTCTTTGCAATATGATGCTAAAGCTGATCTCTGGTCCTTGGGTACTATTGTGTATCAATGTCTGACTGGCAAAGCACCATTCTTTGCGCAAACTCCAAATGAGTTGAAAGGTTATTACGAGAAAAACTCCAACTTGGCGCCAAAGTAAGAACCTTAAGAAGGCACTATTATATAAACAGATTCAACTCGAAATTTTGTATTTCTTGGGTTATATTTAAAATGTTTGTCATTTTTTATTTTATGTTCTTTTACTCCGGTCTTGATTTTATGGCTTAGTGAAAATTTTAGTTAGTCGCTATTCGTAAAATTAAGAATCTTCCTTTTTGGGCGGAATGCCCTATACTAACAATAAAATTTATGTTTTTCTTGTTCTACAGAATACCAAGCGGCGTTTCACCAGATTTACGCGATTTGCTTTTATGTTTGCTGAGGCGCAATGCGAAAGAAAGAATTTCATTCGAAAGCTTTTTTAGTCACCGATTTTTACAGGGTAAAAAATAACCACATCTGTTTCGCCTAGTAAGTTAAAACCAATTTAATGGGCCTAAGTATAAATGTATGCAAGATTGTACTACATACATTGAAAGAAAAAGACTGGTAAAATCAAGCGAAATACGGGTCAATTCAACCGAAATTTCTGTAAATTTTTATCCATCGCAACAAGATGTTGAATCAACTGCGCACAAATCGTTGATTCGTAATTGACCGTTTTAGTAGTCACATAAACAAAAAAAAAGTTCTTTCGTTATACTTTACCCATAGTTTTATTAAATTACCAATTATTACTGTCGCTCTAAGGATACCAATCAGAACTGTTAATAACTGTTCAGTTCATTCGAAATAACTAGCGTAAACTGTTAAATTAACAGTGTTTATTGTCGAAATGACACTGACAGTGAAATCTATTGAAATAACAGATATTTCTGTTTTTTTCTAGATTAATAGCGTAAATTTTACATCAACAGAGTTTTCTGTTCATACCTATGACATTAATACCTGTGGAAAAAATAAAAGCCGGATAAATATGTATATATTTAAACTTACGTAGTTTTTTTTTATTTGTATAAATTACACATAAGTACATTTCATTTCTAATGATTTTATTGCTATATTTAGTAATATTAATTAAAATAATAATAACTTAAATCTGAATTCAAATAAATAAAACTTCTTCCGATCTTTCCATCGAAAGCTTTGTACGAAAGTTTTTTTATAATTTATTAAATTTATAGTTTTGAACTTCGCAGTAGTCACGAAACTGATTCTCAATTCTTTCAGTTGCAGCTCATTCCCAATTTTTTTCTCTCGCATGTAGAGTTGCCACACTTGATTGTTATAGAAAGTAAAGTTATAGAAAAGTAAAAATCAAATCGCGGAAGGTAATTCAACACTGGAGTTACTTTACATGTAATTCGGCCAGTTTAATTACCGTAACACTTTATTTTGAAACGATTCCAAAACAACTCAAACTTTTATGCTGTCGGAAACGTTTAATGTTGATGATAAAAGGATGTTTTTTTTTATTATCTTATTAGATTCGTTCGCGTGAGTGAAAATTCGTAAAAACTTGAAAAAAATGTTACTAACTTTGGAAAAATCGTCTTCGTTCGAACAAAACTTTTGCAACACGAGGGTGCAATTTTGCATTTCCATTGGAGGAGAAGTTGAAAAATTGTACCAGATAAATAGGTGTCCCGGTATCGCATAATTTTTTGCGGTGTTATGCACAGTAAATTCAAAAAAAGGGTTTTTTTCGTTTGAAACTGAAAAACTAGTTTTTTGTTGTTTTCCCAATTTGTGTGTTTTCTCGATTTGGTGGTTTACTTATTTTGGCGTTGTTTTTTTTTAAACAAGTGGCGCCGTCGTCATAAGTACAAAGTAGAGAGCGCAGTGAGCGCAAAATTCTCTTTGAAATTTGTTCATGCGTTGACGGTTGATGGCTGTTGAAATGACGAGTGAGATCAGTTGTATTAACAGAAAAATCAGTCAGACTGATTAGGAATCTGTCAATTTTACAGAATTTTGTTAACTTAAGAGCGACAATTTCTCTTCTGTTGAAATCACTAAACTAATTTGTTCCCTTGACAGAGAACTCGGTCGAATTAACCATAATTCGATCAATTTCCCCAAATCTCCGTTAACAGAACCGATTTGTTGATTTTACTAGCCCCACTTCTACTGAAAATAAAACCAATATTTTACAAATTTACTAACATCATCAAATTTGTTTATGTTTTCAGCTGATGTTCCTCCGCAATTAAGTTTAGGTACAACTCCACCAACCAAGACAAGAAGTCCACTGCAGCAACTGCAGCAGCCTGGTGAGAGCGAAGCTGAGGCTATTATTGGACAGCCAAATGAGAATGCAGGTACTCTTCGTTAAATCTTTAAAATATGAAATGGAATATCATATTTATTCTTAGTATCCGTTGTAGAAAATGCTGCTATTTGTGCCACTATAACAAATGTTGGTGTGCTGTGTGATAGCGAAAATAATAGCGTGTCATCTGGCTCCCCTGACGACTCTGATGATTTTGTTTTGGTACCCAAAAACCTTCCAGAGGATCAAAATGTCATCGAATATGAGAAGAAGTATGTCAATCAGAAACAGAATGCTACCTTAAACAAGCTTAAACGTTAATATTTTTCCCAAATCAGGCACTCAGCCGCATGTCAAGCTGCACAAATACCAAATCAATCAAGTCCACCACGGCCAAGTAGTCTACCAATATCAGAACCAAAACCAGTTCCCGCCCCTTCACGTCGATTCTCAACAAATACTGGCGAAATCGGTGCAGGCATAAATGCTTCCCCATCTGGTGTTAGCAATGTTAATAGCGATAAAGGTCAACGCACACGCTCTAATAATCCAAATGATGCTGTAGTGGTTTCTTCACCAAAACAAGCGATTGTCGGTATTGGCGGACAACAGTTTCCTCGCTCTCAGCCTATTAGCGTTCAACAACGCGCTGAACATCGCAAAACAAGCGTTAGTAGTGATATTAATTCAATTTCGCCTCCAGCTGTACAGTTTGCAATTGGTACACCACCAGCACGACGGCGTTCTGCATCTGGCAGTTCTCTATCAGAGACGCCACCACCAAGTGCGCCATGTACTTGGCAAGTAAGTCCTGGCGCACAAACACAATCACCACTACGACGATCAGGTCACAGCTCACCGGTTCTTCCGTCTGCATTGGCCAAATTACCAACATTGGGCAGTCCAACATTGATTGTTGCTCCAGGTTCAGTTGGTTCGGTAGGATCCGGATCAGAAAATAATAATCAGCATCATGTTTTGGGTCCCAGAGCTTTTACATTACCAGAGTTAGGTGCAACGGGAGGTTTGCAAAGTTTATTAGATACAGCTAGCAGTCGAGCCAACGGTGGAGAAGGACATCAACTTCACACGTTCCATGCACCTGAACTGTCAGAGGAGACACTTATGGATCGTGAACATAATGAGACACTTTCCAAATTAAATTTTGTTTTGGCGCTTACTGATTGTATACAAGAGGTTGCCGACTCACGTTGTGCTCCACTATCGGCACTTATGGCTGTAACCGCAACCTCGAATGATCAACAGACTATACCGCCACATGCACCGGAACATTGTAAACGAGCTGAACGTTTGGTTCTTTTGGTGCGTGCTTTGCAGCTTCTATCAAGTGGTTTGAATTTGGCGTCCCAACAACTACGAAGTGGAAATTTAAAACCTTCATCAAATGTAAAGAATGGTGAGTTAGCATAAGCATGTAATTTGTTTTCTTATTTAACTTAGGACTCTTTTAGTTAAAATAAGTTGCTTATTTCACAAACTTTCATTGATACAAAAAAAAACAGCTAATAAGCTCTACATCTTTGTGCCATTTTAACACCACTGATAAGGTCTTTTCTGTTGAATTTTTTTGTCAGAGCAAATTTACATCGGTGGACAAAAATTTCGAACTGATTAATTCAAACTCCAAACTATTTAGTACCTTCTTATGAAGCTTCACCTTTTCTCGCGTATGTAGCATGCATATATGTACATATATTTCTCGAGTTCAATATGTTTAAACAAAAAAAAATATTTGTTTATTTGTTGAGTTCATGTATGACACCTTTAGAAAATAAATATGCAAATGTAGATTATCCTTCTGTACTAATCATAATTGTAAATCTATGAAATATCATTATATATATAACGGTTATATCATCTAATGTTGTTTTGAACAGCTTTACTGACAATGAACTCCAAATATCGTTCAATTTTATTGAGTCGAAGAAATTAAATGGATCTGGTTTGCTACAAAAAGCCAACGCCTTCAATATAACAGCAGATAAAATCCTTTACGATTATGCTTTGGATATGGTGTGTCTGTTAATATTAAATATGAACATATCGTATAATGTATGATATTTTTTTGTAGTGTCAAGCTGCGGCCTTGGACGAATTGCTGAGTAATACGAAAAATTGCTTTGAACGCTATAATACGGCACACATACTGCTGCATTCATTGGTTCAGAAATGCAACCATCCACAAGATAAGATGTTATTGAATAAATGTATGATTGAATAGATTTCATATAATATGCGAAAAAAAAATTGTTTAAACTTTTCTTTGTCTTCAGATCGCGATGCAGTTGAAAAGCGTTTAAATATTTTGCAGCAACAAGGTTATATATATGTGACTGATGAAAATTGATAAAGCCTTCCGTATAGTGATTATTAGTCAGCAGCGAAACCACAAAATGCTTCGATGTTCCAATTGCAACTGAAAGCGTTTTCGTTGCGTAAAGAAACAATAAATATGTAACCAATATATTTGATCCTCATCTGCACTTGTATGTATGGGATTAACCACAGAAATACACACATGAATTGCAACAAAATAGAAACATTTTTTTTAGGAATGATTGTATCTGTAAGATACACATTCAATTTTGTAAAGAGCTTAACTTGTTTAATTGCTCTCCATTTTGTTTAAATATTATTTACGAAGCACGTCATTAACTTAAGTATGTCGCGACTATTTGTTTTAAATTTAAATATACCACAAACCATCTTTGGACATTATGATCAACATTCCCGAGACATCGTTCACGCTGACACAAAAATTATAAATAAGTTAATAGCGTATAAACGTATATACATATAAAATCATATGCAATAAATCTAAAGATTTTATTAATGTTGGTAGTCCACTATATTTAATTTTTATTTCTTTTTAATGCTAAAGATTATGCAACTTAACTAACTACCTACTGATGTTCGAAAGATTAGCAGAAAATGGTTAATTGCAGTGGCTTTTTCGATATTAATCCTTGTTTAACAACAAAATATTAAACCTTAATTAAGGAGCTATCTCTCTTTGGACATTTTTGTCTTTGAACTAGAAATTTTAATTGGCTAAAATACCAGAAAAATGGTATTTTTAGCGACTTCTCAATTTTATATGACTTCACAAAAAAAGAATAATGGGTTTTTCGAAAAAGCACAGCCACGAGGTTGTTTTGGTACCCCACATACTCACATTCAAACGTATCATAGTTGGGCACACTTAACTAAATTTGTATTTCAGTTAAAAACAATTTCCACTACCCTGCAGTAACACTTAAAATGTTTAAATTTATTTATATCAACAGACACTGACAGGAAGAACTTATTGAACGTCAAAATATAGACCAGAAAGTCGACTAAAAATAAGTTTTTAAGTCATCCATAACATTCTTTTGTCTTAACAGTATATGTGACTTGGAATCATGAAACGACCCTATTGTGCGAAAACAAGTTTTCGAGAAAAACGCGTTTAAAGTTTTGGTTTGGCTTGACTCTGTGTAGCGGCCGGCCGTTGTGAACGAATTTTATAATTCAAATTTAAGTAACTTCCCGATAAGCTACAAGCTTGAAACTTGGAATATAGTCCAGAATCCGATGACAATGCAATAATAAGAAAAAAATCGATAGATGGCGCATGGATCGAAATATTTCAAAAAATCGTATTTGTGGTCCGATTTGGCTTTAAATGCGATTTGTGAAAAAAACTAAGAAAGATAGAAAACTGCGGTCCTGGAAAGAGCGTTAAATTTCCTATAAGAATCACTCAAAAAGCGAACAACGGTAATTTCGCACAATAGGGTCGTTTCATGATTCCAGGTCACATATTTTACTTTTTCTTTTTAAAACATTTTATTTAAAGCAGTTCCTAATAAGAAGTTCGTTACTCAATCTTCTTAACATGATACTTATCCATTTTCAAATACAATTATTTATATTACATAAAAATATTTTGTACCGCTGCTTGTAAACACTTAAAACCGAGAACTTAATAATAAATTAATTTGTTGCGCTATACCCCGTCGGAGATTCAGGCCGAGCTTATCTTTCAATGCAAATTAACTTTTGCTGAGCAGCGTTTCAGGAAAGAAATACAGTCAAATACAGTTTGCCAAACCACTGCCAAGGGACGATTCCGTTAGAAAACCTTTTTCTGAAGAATTTTCATTATATTTTTCTCCGTACCTAAACCTGGGACCTTCGGTATGGTAGGGAATCAAGCTACCTTTTCTAATTATATTTTATAACGAGTAATATAATCTCCCTCTCACTGTGTGTATAAACTAATAAGAAATGATAAGCTCGGCAATAAACTTTGAAATGAGGTATTATTATTATTAATAGGTCTGGAAGCACTGCGACCTTTGTGCAGATCTTTTGTGCATGACCTTTCAGCCTAATTTTGTATCTGGACTCTTGATGTATCTAAGTACTTCTACAGGCTTTTTACTCTATATCACATAGGGATTAAGAGTCCCACCACCTAGATGGGATAGTCTCTGCCTAGCTAGAGCAACGCATTTGCAGAGAATGTGAACGGGTGTTTCACCATCCAGCTCACAGAAACGACAAATTTGGGTATCAGATCGATTTAATTTACTTAGGTGCTATCGTAGACCACAGTGTCCTGTGTAGTACCCAGTAAGAGTTCTTAGGTCCTCCCTGCTTAGGTTAATGAGTTTGGCTGATACTTTCGTTGCCGGAAGTATAAACACTGCCAATCCAGTGACGTCTGAATTGTTTAGTTTCCCAGTTACTTATAGTTTCCCTGGTGTGTGCTTTTGTGAGTCCACAAAAGGGCTCTGGACCATAGCATGCTGATGTAGCACCCTGCTTTGCTAGGTAATTTGCATGTTCATTACCTTCATGTCCCTGATGTCCGGGAACCCATCCCAACAAAACCTTGTTTTTGGCTCCCAGGGCATTAATGATTTCAGTGCATTCATCCGCTAGCTTAGATGTAACTGTATAGGATTGCAAGGCACACAGTGCCGCCTGGCAGTCCGACATAATGTAAAAATGAAATCAGGTAATTGAATTTTAATTTTTTTTTGTAGCGATAAGGACACTGCCCGAAGGCCTTGGGGAGTGTTATCGATGTTGATGGTCCTTTGCTGGATCCGGTACGTTCCGGTAACAAGCATCATTAAGGCACCAGTCCGGCCATCTCGGGAAAGATTTAGTATGACCACATGAAATCTTCAAGGCCATACCGCCCTCCCACCCCCTAGATACATGAGCAACTTGGGGTCGCCAGATCCTCGACTGTTAAAGTAACAGGATTCGCTACGGGTAGGTGAGGTTGACAATTGGGTTGGAGAAGTTATATTTTGCACTGGCAACACTTTGAAAGGTTTGCGCTACACAACCTCTTGAATCAATTTGGTATTTTAGTCGCATTTTACGACAGGCATACCTGCCACTAACCCGCTGGGGGGTTGCATGATTTATCCTATTATTTAGTTCATTATACTATATTTAATTATCAATATTAATGCCTTGTGTAAAATGGTTGATACTTAATAGGCCACAATATTTAAAATGATTTCGGAACTGTTGATAACAACTTTTAATATTTATTTGAATTAAATTTTATTTAATTAAAAAAAATATTTATTTAATTAATGTAAGGCGCGATAACCTCCGAAGAGATCTAAGGCCGAGCTTCTCTTCCAATTTGCGTCGTGCTCTTCTTGATTTCCCTACAAATTGGCCGGACGGGACCTACATGTTTTATGCCGACTCCGAACGGCATCAGATGAGTTTTCACTGAGAGCTTTTCATGGCAGAAATACACTCGGAGCGCTTGCCAAACACTGCCGAGGGGCGACCCCGCTTAGAAAAATTTTCTTCTAATTGAAAAACCTTATTTCTAAAATTTTGATGTTGCTTTGCCTGGGGTGTGAACCCAGGGCATACGGTGTGGTAGGCGGAGCACGCTACCATCACACCACGGTGGCCGCCAATTAATGAATTGACCACCTTATTATTAAAACATGAAACAAAAGTATTAGATGCTTCTATGGCAATCAGCCTTATGCTTAGGGATGTCTCTCGGAGTAATGAGCTTAAAAAGTTGAGAGAAACCGTATTTGTGAGGACACACAACCATAAATATATGTTTATGCACATTTCTGTACATAACTATGCTACATGTAGTTAATGCTGAAAGGATGTGGCGCCTGCCAGTGGCTCCTAGGCGTTCTGTCAGTCGCCAAAGAGGTACTCGTGCTCGCTCTAGGAGCGTTTATATTTAGATGACTTACAAGCTCTGTATCAGAACGATATCCTTTATGCATGGGGTATGTATGCGCTGATAGATTCAAATGAGATGGCGCTTTTAACGGCGACACCGAACTATTATGAAGTGTGTTTGACCAATTTGATGGTGGAAAGGGGAAATTTATTGGTATTAAATGTTCTATTGGCAAATTTCGATCAGTAATTGGAGGTTTAGGTGGCAGAAATCCTTGCATTGATCTGTTAAATCCATGGGGAGGCACTGGATTGTTGTGCATGCGCCATGTACCATATATATGAGATCCATTTGTGGATGTTGGTTCTGCAGGTGTTGCTGGATACGGAAATAGGTTTTGGTGGAGAGGGTGATAAAATTGCCTGGGTAGATCAATATTATGGTAGTTGCATGTTTGATGATGTTGATAGGCATAATTAGTTTGAATTGGTTGTTCATGATGATATTGCACTTGAGGGTGAAGTAATCTGCAATGTTGTTGTAAGTTTGTTTGATGCCTTTCAGGCACTTGTCTTAAATGTTGTTGAGTACAGCTATTATATAATTCGAATAGTTGTCGGTGTCGTACATCATCGGGTCTGTATAAAGTTTGGGTTGCATGTTGATCCAATCTGTATATTCCATTTGAGTATGAAGGATAATTTGCACCGTTTGTTATTACATTTGCAGAAGAATCGATAGTAGGCTGCTGAGTTTGAGGAATACTTTCATTGTGATGCAACTCATGCATGGGAAAGTTCATTCTTCGGGGAATTGTTGCGTATTGATGTTCCCTTGGACTAATTGGTGGAGTTTCGAAATATGGCATTTGCTGAATGAAGGAAGGACGAGACTGCAATGGATGCGGATTAAAAGTATGTGTTTGATGAAGTTGAGCGCCTACTTTTGGAGGTATTGGGGTTTCATAGTTAGAGCAACATGATAAGAAATTCGATGTGGAAAAACTGTTCGTACCAACATGTTTTGGGTGACAAGGAATTCTGGTTTCATGTGTAGGTAGTGGGCAAGTGCTTCTTGTATGCACCGTCTGAAACTTGCTCGCTGCTGTGCGGTAGGAAAGTTTAGTTGGTTGATTTATAGTTGATCCGGTCGTTTCTCTTATGCTTAGGTCTACAATATCTTGGATGCTATGGAAAAATAAACAAAGCTTAAAATATTATCCACAATAATAATGTTAGAACTAACCTTTGTTTAAAGTTTGATTTCAATGTGTCGTCTGCGGTATTACCACTTTTATCGCTACATGCCTCAATACGATTTGCTAACTTGCTCGAAGAAAACACATACGCTGGTTGCGAGCTCAAATTGCTTGTGTTTATTGTTGTAGTACAGTTCTTTGTTTTGCTGCAGACAAAGCCCGTAAACTCTTTCTTAATATTTTCGATGGAGTTACTATGTTTGGGAGTATATTCATCGGTTCCTGAGAAATCGTGTAAAGTTACAATTTCGGTTGAGTGTGACAATGGGGTTTCCATCGTATTTAATTTCAACATTGGATCCGCTTGAATCGACCATTATAAGAAAATTATCGATTTTCTTAATAGATCTGAAATGTGTTTGTGGCTTTGATAGTTCATCATGAACAGTGGATATTTCGCTCTCCAAGTTGCTATGCATGTGGGTATTATGTGACATCTCATAGTTTCTAGGAGAGTTATTTATTCTTTCAGATTGGTCGTTGGTACATGCGCCATGTGAGGAGCATTCTTTTTCTTTTCTTTGTTTTATTTGAATGTTCTGAGGTGGGTTTTGTTCAGCTTCCAAAGCTTCGGCGGCATATAACCCAGTACTAAAATTTGACTGACACGCTTCAGTTGATGTATTATTTATACTTGATGAGGTCTCTGTTGCTATTGCGTTCTCCGGCATCTTTTTATCACGCAAACTTTCTGCAACACAACGTATTCTCTCACTGGAGACACTTTGCCTAACAATTGGATAACTTTCTGGATGTTTTAATGAACTCAAACTTGATTGATTTTTTGTGACAATTTTCTTTATATTTGAAATTGTTAAACGCTTCAGTTTCTTTTTGGCAAAAATGCGCCCGAATTTTCTTTTCCGATTTATTACTGAAGTAAGAAATTTTTTGTTTCTCGAAGTCGGTTTTTGGCTGCTATTAGATTTTGAAATCGTTTTACGAGAATCTTTCTGTAAAAAGTTAATTAAATTAATTAAAAAAACACATTATTTAAAAGACACAATTGGGCAACTCATAAAGTCTCCCAATCGTCGTATGTCCTATGTTCTAGTCAACTCTTATATTGGAAACCCAAAAAAAAATGAAAAATTTACAACGAATACGATACTCTTGTGATCGCTCTCACTTTTATTCGATGAAGGAATAAAGCACTCAGTGTTAGAAGGAAAATTGAAAGGAAATGGTGCCACGATGTGATTTCAGCACCCGTCAGCGATCAAAAGAACTCGTTGCTCAGAAAACTTTTTAAAACTGTTTCACTCACATGCCAATATTTTCACCAAATATTTTCTCGGTGATTTGCAGAGACATTATTGATTGAGAAATACAGATCGGTCGGTATTGAATAAATTAGACCCTTAGTATGCCTTTTATAAATATTGTGATTTTTCAGTGAGCTCTTTTAAGCCCTACGTTTTGTTGCTGTTGTAGCAGTGCTTCGCCCCATCCAGTAGGTGCGACCAATCACAAATTGTCATCAATGTCCTCTAACGGGAGTCCAAGGAAACTTGCTGTTTCAACAGGGGTGGACCATAATGAGAGGGGTGTAGATTCTATGACGATAACTGGTTCCACATTACAATTGAAGAGATGGTTGTGGTGTCAAGTGGGAACACATTGCAAGTAGGACATACATTTGTATGTCAGGGGTTGATTCTGGATAGGTAAGATTTTAACCTGTTATAGTACCCAGATCGAAGTTGAGCTAGAGTGACGCGCGTTTCCCAAGGAAGAGTGCGTTCCTACTCTAGGGTCAAGCCTATTTGTATTCTACGCGAAATTTCAAGTAGATTTGGCTAATAAACCATTGGTTCAAAATCAATCTCAAGCTTCCTGACTTCCAAAAAAAAGCGTTCTTTCCAGGTAATGATATTTTTTCCTAGAAAGAAATTATTTGAATTTTTTACAACTTTTTTGGATTGATCGTGTCTAACCGAATCTTTTAGGCTTGATTTTACACATTCAATGCAAATTTATAAATACATCTACATTTGTATATACATATACATTAGGCCGGGTCGATTTGTGGGGAGGCAAAAAAATCGCCCATTGCTCTGTGAAAATCATATTCTAGGGATCAAAATAAGAAACTTTGCCGAAGGTACCATACCTCTAAAACGAATTCTGGTGTCCCCCCTTTGGGTCGAACTTTTGGGTAGGGGCAAATTTTGAAAAATCCCACTTTGAAATGCCTATGTTTTTTCTTTTTGAAGTTTATTTTTCTCTTTAGAAATTTATTTAGTCAGAACATATGTAAATGAAAAAATGAATTTAACTAAGTAATAGAAAAGAAATTAAAAAAAATTATAAGAAATTAGTGTTTCTACAACCCCCTTTTAAAACCAAGGCATCACTGTGATGCATTTGCATGTCGTAAACATAGTTGTGTGGGTTTTTTATTCAACCGTTTTAAAAAATGAGTGTATCACTGTGACACAATTGCAGATCGTAAAATTGCTTGTGTTGTTTTTTTTAAGCCACCACAAGACACAGCAGGTAGAATTGAAATTGCCCCTACCCAAAAGTTCGACCCAAAGGGGGGCACCAGAATTCGTTTTAGAGGTATGGTTCCTTCGGCAAAGTTTCTTATTTTGATCCCTAGAATACGATTTTCACAGACCAATGAGCGATTTTTAAATCGACCCGCCCTAATATACATATATATGTATATACATACATATATGCATATAAATATATCCTTTTTCACTTACTGGTATGAAGATGCTCGTTGCCACACTTTGGCGACGTTTTTTAGATATTTCTCTGTAAATAAAATAAAAATAATTAAAATTAATTAAATCTTTGTATGTACATTAGGATGTATCATAAAAACAAGCTCAGCGTGTGACAGTTTTGTTTAAAAAGTTATGTTAAGAAAACAAGTAAGGAAGGCTAAGTTCGGGTGTAACCGAATATTACATACTCAGCTGCCAAATTACAGCTTGCAAAACTTTTAAATTACCTTCTTTTAAATGTGGGCGGTGCCACGCCCATTGTCCAAAATTTTACTAATTTTCTTTCTGCGTCATAAGGGCAACCCACCTACCAAGTTGCATCGCTTTATCCGTCTTTGGTAATGAATTATAGCACTTTTTCGGTTTTTCGAAATTTTCGATATCGAAAAATTAGGAGTGACTATAGTCCGATTTCGTTGATTATACTCAGATGAGCAGAGCTCACAGAGTATATTAATTTTGTTCGCATAACGGTAATCCGTAACGGCATAAACTAATCGAGATAGATATAGACTTTATATGTATATCAAAATGATCTGGGCGAAAAAAGAAATTCATTTAGCCATGTCCGTCCCGTCCGACCCTCCATCCGTCTGTCCGTAAACACGACAACTTGAGTAAATTTTGAAGTATCTTAATGAAATTTGGTATGTAAGTTCTAGGCACTCATCTCAGATCGCTATTTAAAATGAACGATATCGAATTTTAACCACGCCCACTTTTTCGATATCGAAAATTTCGAAGACCCGAAAAAGTGCCATAATTCGATGAAACTTGGTAGGTGGGTTGATCTTGTGACGCAGAATAGAAAATTAGTAAAATTTTGGACAATGGGCGTGGCCCCGCCCACTTTTAAAAAAAGGTAATTTAAAAGTTTTGTAAGCTGTAATTTGGCAGTCGTTGAAGATATCATATTGAAATTTGGCAGGAATGTTACTTCTTTTACTGTATGTGTGCTAAATAAAAATTAGCAAAATCGGATGACGAACACAAAGTCAAATATTAACTAAAAATTGAATATCTTTACAGTATATAAGTAAATTATGTCAACATTCAACTGCAGTAATGATATGGTGCAAAAAAAACTACAAAGATAAAAGAACATTTCAAAATGGGCGTGGCTCCGCCCATTTTCATTTAATTTGTCTAGAATAGTTTTAATGCATAAGTGGAACAAAAATTTACCAATGTGAAATTTGGTAAGGGCATAGATTCTATGACGATAACTGTTTTCTGTGAAAATGGGCGAAATCGGTTAAAGCCACGCCCAGTTTTTTATACACGGTCGACCGTCTGCCCTTCCGCTCAGCCCTTCCGCTCAGCCCTTAACACGATAACTTGAGCAAAAATCGATATATCTTTACTAAACTTAGTTCACGTACTTATCTGAACTCACTTTATCTTGATATTAAAAATGGGCGAAATCCGACTATGACCACGCCCACTTTTTCGATATCGAAAATTTCGAAAAACGGAAAAAATTCCATAATTCTATACCAAATACGAAAAAAGGGATGAAACATGGTGATTGGATTGGTTTTTTGACGCAAAATATAACTTTAGAAAAAACTTTGTAAAATGGGTGTGACACCTACCATATTAAGTAGAAGAAAATGAAAAAGTTCTGCAGGGCGAAATCAAAAGGCCTTGAAATCATCGCAGGAATACTCTTCATGGTATTACATATAAAAATAAATTAGCGGTACCCGACAGATGATGTTCTGAGTCACCCTGGTCCATATTTTGGTCGATATCTCGAAAACGCCTTCACATATACAACTAAGGGCCACTCCCTTTTAAAACCCTCATTAATGCCTTTAATTTGATACCCATATCGTACAAACACATTATAGAGTCACCCATGGTCCTTTATGGCGATATGTCGAAAACGCGTCCACCTATAGAACTAAGGCCATATACTCTTTAAAACCTTTCATTTGATAACCATGTCATACAAACACATTCCAGGGTTACCGTAGGTTCATTTTTCTACCTGGTGATTTTCCCCTATTTTGTCTCCAAAGCTCTCAGCTGAGTATGTAATTTTCGGTTACACCCGAACTTAGCCTTCCTTACTTGTTTTAAATAGCGATCTGAGATGAGTGCCCAGGAAGAGAATTTCTTTTTTCTGCCAGAGTATTCTGATATATAGAAGTCTATATCTATCTCAGAAACTTTTATAGGCTTGAACAAGACCTTAGTGCCGACACTAAACTTCTTTTTTCTCATTATTTCATTATTCTACAAAATACCTACAAACAAATTGAATGTCTTCTCTCCAAAAGCAATTTTTCTCTCGGTTCTATTTTCGGTAGATTCGTATTAAGCATTTTGCTGAAATGAAAAATTGTTAGTAATTTGAGATTTATGAAAATGAATATTTTGTACATAGTTCTTAGAGCTTACAAACATACATACAGACGTACATATTTATAAAAAAAACCGTCATCACGGCGATAAAATCTGCCCACTTCACTCAACGAAAATTTACAGTAAAACAAAAAAAACCAATTTCAATAAAAGTACGCTCAACCTTGAAACTTTCAAAATTGATGGAGTAAGCAGCTTTTATTTTTGGTAATTTCTAAGGATTGTGAACACTAAACACACACATACTTTTCTTAACCCTTTCGAACCTGAAACAACCAGCAGAAAAATTCCTGGTTTATTGATTATTTTAGCTTTAGTATAGGCTTTAAACCACTATATACAGAAGTCCTTCTGCATTTCATGAGAACTGAAAAGTCGCTTTAAGTAAAAAGTAGATTTGATAGTTTTTACCGTTTTCAAAATTTAAAATTTTTGAGAAAACGTAAATAAAGCTCAATTTTTTTCTTACATCTTCATTATTAAAGTTAAGCCCAAAGACGGCTATGCCAACCTCACCATCTCTCACCATCCGATTGTTACGGGATATCATCAAAAGTTCTCGAAAAATTAACATATTGACTTGCAGTTGTTTACAATAGTAATTTTTTTAAATATATGTATGTAACACATACAAATTTTGTTTACCTAAAGTACTTAAACACACACATTCTTTATTGAGATAATTGAAAGCAATAAACTTAGAAGACAGACTTATCCTCCAGGAATCTAGCCTTTTCGGTGTTATAAGAATAACTCAGCTTAAGCTATTTAATTTATATCGAATGGGAAAAAGTTCAATCGATTTTGCTAGTAAGGCTTTCAGTAACTGCATATTATAGAAATGTGCATATTTAATGTACTTAGGAAGTAAAATGAGAGGTTCTTCAGAATGCTTAGCACGATAAGACAATAGCGTCATAAGCATTGTTATTGTTATATTTAAACAGTTAAATATTTTAAATTTTTCGCTTAAATACATATGTACAAATGTTTGCAAATAATATGGTTATGCAAATATAAACTGATTGTACTTACATATGTCTTCTCACATAGCCTACCCAGCAAAAAATTAAGTAAGCGAATATAAGAAATAAAGGAATGGCTGGCAACGCCGCTTGCAACAATAACCGATTAACTGTATAATCCGATAAAAAGCTAATATATAAATAAATAAAAATATAGGTTCCAGAAAAATCTAGGAGACACTTTAAACCAGCACACCGCCACAGATTTTAAACCTAATTTTATAAGCCTTTTGATTAAATGATATAAGCCTTATATAAGCTGTTTTTAGTAGGGTATGCATGTTCATTAGAATGCCTCACTCTCGTTTACAAACAGCGGGCGTTTTTTTATATCGGAACTCAGCCAATTATGTTCAAGAGCTCGGTAAAGTACATTGTAAGACTATTTTAAGCTTGGATTAACCAACTCACCCAAATCTGGCCTTCAATCGCAAAATCGAATACATCTTAAGTTGAATTCATTAAATCGTACTTTTGTTGTTTTAAAATTGTGATATTCATCTATTTATGTGTTTATGTTTTTAACACAGTTTACAAAAACAAAATACACTGGAGATGAAATTTTTAAAACAAATAAGTTCATAGTGAGCTGACATACATACATACACCTGGAAAAAATAGCTGCAGAAATTATTTGAAAATTTTGTCAGTTATTTTTTATTTTTATTTTTAACACGGTGCGCAATAGAGTAGGTAAAGTTATACAAAACATAGAGGACATATCGGTTATTAAGAAAACAATGGAGTGATGAATTTATAATTGAAATGCTTACTTTGTTTACGAAGGAAAGCTTTACTTTGAAAGTGTAAGGGAAGAGTCTCCGCATTTAAAAAAACCTTCACACATACATATATATATACAGTGACTTTGAAAATTAAAAATTTTGCTTCTGCAAAATTGTTGATAAGGGCCTTGTTGATTAAGGTGGCAATTAAAAAAATGAACAGCACCTTATCCTTAGGATGTGGAATTATTTCTTTATTACCTTAATAATTGTTTTGATGGCGAAATTTTTTTTTGTGGAGTTAGTGTTTTTTTTTAGATTCACTTAGGTATGTATGTGTCTATGAATGTCTGTACATATGTATGTATGTATGAGTGACACAGACTCTTAAGAATTATGACTATAGTGATATACATATATACTGCACATATCGCTCATTTGCTGCAATTCCTCATAACTCAAAAAACACAATTTTCCAGGAGAGCCATTCAAAGATTTTAACTGTCATATGTTGCGCATATAAAGGCATATTTTCGTTTTTATACCACGTGCTAAATTTTTAAACTGATCACGAATATTTTTTTATACAACATAGATCATGATATTGGGTACGTTTATGTGTTATTAACTCAAAATTCATGTTTTTTGAGTTATGACGACGTTGCAGCAAATGAACGATATGTGGGTTTTGTTCACATAATTTTATGCTATAAACTTTGTAAGCAATTAGACCTGCTTCAACACTAAACCACGATTTGAAACTGAATGGCGCGGTCTTATTTGTTTGAGGATACAGCCAACGTCTCATAGAACTCTTTGCCTGATTCTGTTACAAATCATAATGTGCATACATACATATTTATTAACACCACTATCGCTATGTACAAATTAGTGTATATATATAGAAATGCGCCTTCGCAAGGCTTGAGATTCGATCGGAGTTTATGGTTCATTCTGAATTTCATTAATATGCGCTGACGTTGATATTTCCCACTGAAATTGCACTTCTCAGATGTAAACAAAAAGTTAAGTACCTACTCAAGTATGTTTCCTCGTAAGAATACATGCATACAATCATACATTTGAATCTATGTACCCTATAAAAAATCGTGCGATTAATCTCTAAAGAGATTGGGCTCCGATTGATCTCTTTTGTCTACGTTTGGGCGTAGTTGATCCCATTTAGTCCCTTTCGGGTACAGTTGGGATTAGTCAGATTGAAATCTATGTAGCCTACTTTTAAGAAATATTAAAAAAACGGCAACGAAATGAGAAAAATAAAAAAGATTACAATTGTTTTTGTTTTTATCGGCCTATTGATAAATGATTCAAGGTTTGATTCGAGCTCAAGGCCAGAACAATAATTTTTTTCTAACGATAATTATTGTTATTTTTTAATTTTTCTAAATTTGAAAAATTGTATTTTGTTTTTGGAATAGTAAGTAGAAAATTTTTCAGACAACCTGCCACAACTGCGCAGATAGATCCATTTCGAAGGGTGCTAAGCCTTCATCATCAGTACGCTTTAGGCACGCTGCGCTAAGAGATTACAGTTGATTTAATCGAATTATTTAGGAAAAATTCGGAGCCCTATACCGAACTTAAATTAGTAGGACTTAACGACTACGCCGCAGTAGGAATATTTCTTACCCCTTTTTGAAAAGCGGGTAAACAACTTACATCAAATAGATTTGGTGGCTTGGCAAAATTTCAACTGGTCCCTGTTTGAGTCATTGTTGAATAGAAAGGGCTTGTATTCATATGGACCCATTAGGGTACAAAGAGAATTGCTCTTATCTATCCCTTTCGGGTATAAATGGGTACAATTAGTCTCTTCATAGGATATGCTCAAACAAAAGGGAACAGCTCAACTCATACAAAGAGATCAAAACTGACATTGGTCGCATACTCCTTTGCGACTCATCCCGGATTCATCCTAGACTAGGGTATGTACATATACACATTAGGGAGGTCCTTTTAAGTCAAATTACCTGTTTTATCCATTCTAATCCCTTCAAACGATAATACCAAGCCACGATAATATCACATATATTGTGGTCCCGATTGGAGTCGATAAAGGGATGTTTTTCAGGGGTCTTAACTTTGGTGATTTAAAAATTTAAAATTAAATGTTTTGTTTTCGAATACCCAAAATCAATAATATAGTAGGCGACATCATATATGTAAATGTAAATGATACCAGGACAACTCTTTCGTATCTAATTCTGTACATATGTATTTCTAAAGCAGCAAATTGTAAAACTTCTGTACTACAAAAATATTAATCAAAAACAGCTACAAACTATTTGAAGACATGAATGAAAGTAATATGTAGCGAAATGAAAATTTCGAGAAAATTGATTTTAAAGTCCTCAAATAAACATGGACGTCAACGTTCATCTCATGTGACCTTTCCCAACATTTTTGTTAAAAATGGTGGTTTTATGGCTAAGAAAAGCTATAAAAAAATAGATACATAAAAGAGCGAAAATCCAAAAGGCCCGGACAGCCACGTCATCGCGAACCACTTGCATTTACAGAACAGTTCACATAAACAAAAGCAGCAAAAGTTGCGCGAATTTTATCCATACACATTTTGTATATATGTAAATTCATAAATTCAAGTACCTACATAAGTCATATCGATTTCCATACTAATATTTGATTGTTTGTTGTTGTTCATCTTACTAAAATAATCATATTTTTAAATTGTTTATGTTTGTTTCGTACAAACAACGCTTCACTAGGCCGGCCATTAAAAACTAATTTTAAAACACCGAGTGAAAAATATTTTTTTTGTTTTTTCGAAAAATTTGGACACAAAAATCCTGGAAATTATTAATTACGTACACTATATTAATTGCTTATGCTTTATTCACAATCCCAAAAACGCGAAAAATAAAATTCCCTTAGGAGGCCCCGTGGAGAGATTTAGAAATTTCATAATAAACCAGGGAATCTTGCGATCAAGTTTGAAGAAACAAACTTGAACCTTCGCTCATTGTTCAGAGCACAGAGACCATGCAATAAAAGGGAAGCATTAGGATGAAATGAACGATGTTAATGACATTTGTTGATGACTTTTTATTTTTATTAAATTGCTTATCAAAAACAAAACTATAAAGGTAGAGGACAATTACCGGTAATAAAGTATTTACAGTCCATCAAGATTGGAAACTTGGCAATAAAGAAGATCTTAAACGTCTGTAAGTTGCTCTCTATTGAGTCAAATCACGCTAGGTGTGCCTAATGTCACTGGACTAAGTTTGCCCTCGAGCAGCCACTTCAACCTAACGTAACCTGACAAAATTTCAAATTCAAAATTTATCAACATTATGTCTATGTTTTAGACAGGAGTCTGCATTTCGTAGCACGATTGTGGTTTCATTGCGTATACGAAGGTGCAATCAATTATATTTTTTGGTGACTTAAGCATACAATTTCCGCTGCTTTTTGATCCATTTATTTCAAAAACTTTTATCTCTTAATTCGCAATATTATGTTCATATCTGCACACATTTCGTACAGCTCATCAATATTGTGAGTGAGGGGATCCTTAGTTTTTTGGCGAAGTTTTGTCTCAAATAATCCCAGTATTCTACTCTGTTTTCTACAGCGTTCATTGATCATCGCTTTCAGGACGGTTTTTATTAAAGTTTTCAATTGCCTACTAAGTTCTACCGTTTTCGCTATTCGAAGTCCTTTGCGGTTTCGAATTTGTATCTGTTAACAGTAACTGCGCTGCTAGGCGATCTTGATTTATTTTCTATCGACAGCAATTGCTTCGTCTTGTCCTCATTCACTTTGTTATCCAGGTTATATATTGATACTCCTTCCCAAGCTAATGCCGTACTCCTTTTGATCAAATGAGAAAAGCTGTAGATAAGGCGCAAACTTTGGAATGGATATATCTGACATCCTTCATTGCTGTTGAGTGGTCCAATAAGTGTGTTTAAGAGTGAACAGAGATGATCGGCTGATTTAGCCAGCATTGAGATATTTATTGCAGTTTTTTGTCACCAAATCGAAATGACCAGTAAATAAACCTAAATATTTGTCCACATAGGTTTTACAAATAGTTCAAGCCGAATACATATACGTACATTAGGGTGGGTCGATTTGTGTGGACGAAAATTGACCGATATCGCGCCATAGATTTTTCGATAGGATTTGGGCTCAGAAAAAAAAGTTCCACTACGCATACCCTACAAAATTATTTGCGAACCTGTGAAATTTCATTTTTTTTGACGTTTTTTTCGACTTTGATTTTTAAGGTTTTTTCATGACCTACTAAATAAAATTTTCATATGTATACCCTGTCCGACCCAAAAATGTCCGCTAAAAAAGTTGTCGATAACAGTTTTTGAAAAAAAAATACATGAAAATTTTACAATCAAATCCTATCGAAAAATCGATGGCACGATATCGGTTAATAAATCGACCCAGTCTAATGTACATACATACATTCATATTTTCAAGCACACCAGATACTCGGATAAACAAGGTACGTAGTTAAGTATTTATGTATATTTAAAATTTGTTTCACTTATCACAAACTTTTTCATATTTCATTGGGGCAACAAATTAAGAATTAAGAGATTACGTGGTCATGCTTTCATTTGTGAATACATACATACCTACATATCGCCAAAAAAAAACAGAAGAAACAAATGCAACACAGGCTAATAAAACCGTTAATTGTTGTATTTAAAGCACTACAAACATAGGTAAATATGCACCTACATACATACTTACATAGTTATGTTAATATTTTCAATTCTTGTATTTTTTGTTTACTCCGAATATATTATAATTAGTTATTTGTTTGTTCAGATTTGTATATGTGTGAGTAAGTAAATTTTATAAAAATTTACGCGAACGTGAAGCGCTTCGAATTTTAATAAAAGTTTGTCCTGCCGTTTGGATGGATTGAAACCAAATGGATTGGTTGAGTTGGCGATTGGGCGCATTGCCTGCTTTCCGGCGGAAATATGCCGGTGCTTAGGAATGAATTGGTATTAGTATATATGTGGATACATATGTATGTGCGTATGTAAGTAAAACTGTTGTTGACGCCACGTTTCCACTGAAAGCATAAAATGCAATCAAAATTACTTAATCGTATCAAAAAGTAAAACAATTATTGATGGACATCGACACAATTCATACAAAGTTAATAAGTATGCACATATTATACATACAAACATATATAAACATTTGTAAGTACATGCATGGATATATGCATTTGTTAGTGGCATAATTATTTTTATGAGACGCTACCACAATAAACAACGAAAGGGCAAGTGATGGCTTAGCTGGAGCTGCTGCTAAAGAGACAGCGAAAATCAAACTCATTCTCATATGTAGACCATATTCATATGTAAATACATAATTTTGAAAAAAAAGGAGTAGCGATCCATTGTCAAAAGCGGGGTTCGCAACAGCTATAAGTTTTATTATAAAAATTTCTTTTCTAATTACTCAGAAACTTGAATTTTTCTACGTTAATATCTTCATTTAAAAAGGGTATATACATTACATGCATAAAAACGAATCGTCGCTGCGCCAATAAAACAGTTGTGCAGAAAAAAGTAAAGTTTTTTCAGAGCTTTTCGACTGCTGTGTGGAATATCACCCA
The DNA here is from genome assembly GCA_029619165.1 of Eurosta solidaginis. NCBI lineage: Eukaryota > Metazoa > Arthropoda > Insecta > Diptera > Tephritidae > Eurosta > Eurosta solidaginis. The sequence continues at coordinate 18,036 of JARSSU010007338.1, read as the reverse complement.
TCTCGGCTGCCATTCTGAGACCGCCCTATCTCAGAAAACTTTTGAAAAATGTCCTATTTCAAAATTGTCACAAAGACGTCCTATTTCAAAATTCGGTTGAAAAATGCCCTATCTCAGAGTTTGTTTCAAAAACGCCATTTATGAGTATAAATTCGCGCATTTTGAACTAAGATCGGGCGTTTTTGAAACAAATCCTGAGAAATGGCGTCTTTAAACGAATTCTAAGTTCTGAGTTTTTAAAACAAGTTCTGGAATATGGCGTTTTCCAAAAGTTTTTCGAGATGGGGTGTTTTTGAAATAGCAGACGAGTTAGGGGTATATTCCACCCAGCAGTCGATTTATAGCAGTTTGAGCACCCAGCAACCTTTGATAACTTCTTAGAATTATAAAAAATGGCAAAAAAAGGTAATGTGGGTAATAATAATTCTAAAACATATAATATGCAATACGAAAAACTAAAAAATATATGTAACTATTTATGTTAGCGCAGCGGCGATATACGCCTATGGATATACACACATATATACCAGTCTCTAAAACAAAGTTATTTGCATGTGAAAATAGAAGTATCTAGCAAAAAGGAAAAAATAATAATTTAACTATTATTTTTCAAGCAAATACAAATTTCATAAGAGTTATTTGCAGTCCCTGGTTAAAGGCAACATATCAGTTGCGATACGCTCAATGAATTTTTTGTATGTGTACATTGTACATATATTAGTCTGCAATAAAACAAAAAAGTAATTCGGAAATTAACTCGCTTACTATGAATAGAGTTTTCTCGTCATGGGCCGCATTCAAACTCAAATATATACATACATACGTACTACTATGAAAGGACACGTCAGTTAAATGCCACCTAATTTTTACAACCACGCAAAGGTAGGTGGAAGCAACATATGTACATGGGGTATTCCATCCCATTTCGACCAATTTTGAACCCGACCCCTTTAGAATTGGCTGAAAGTTTTTCTTCTTTTTCTAGCTTACGAAAGACGTTTTTCAGAATTTTTTCAAATTTTTTCATCCAACTCAAAAAAAGTTATGAATTTAAAAAAAAACACCGTTTTTGTTTTCAAAATGCTATAACTTTTTCAAAAGTTGACCGTTTGGGATCTTTTTTTTTAAATTTGTTTTTAAATGTACTTTGCGGAAAAAAAAACAAAAAATTTTTAAAGTTTTTTTTTGTAATACTATTGGATTTTTTGCGACCTGTGTTCTTGCAACTATTTGGCGATTCTGCTGGCTCAAGGTCTCTTTAAATAAAACACATAGGTTTTTTTCTTTCCGATATATTTCGCTTACACTACGGTAACCGTCCTCAGGGTACTACAAACGTACAAAAATTTTTTTATTAATAAATAAAACCAAAAACTTTACACTCACTGTGCAGCTAGCGGCTATATACCGAGCTTCGAGAGCGCGAGCATTCTACAACAAGAGCAACACTGCAATAAGCGATTTACATTGGAAATGCTACATATCGTAAACACTCCAGAACACATTAGACTGAACTATAAAACTGACATTGACCATTCCGCTCACAACTATAAAAATTTACTAACAAACAAACGACCAGTACCAAACTCCACGTCACGGCGGAAGAACGTGTAAAATAATGTATGTGATATTTTTAATCAATTTTAGTGTAAAGTTTTTGGTTTTATTTATTAATAAAAAAATTTTTGTACGTTTGTAGTTCCCTGAGGACGGTTACCGTAGTGTAACCGAAATATATCGGAAAGAAAAAAACCTATGTGTTTTATTTAAAGAGACCTTGAGCCAGCAGAATCGCCAAATAGTTTTTTTTTGTAATTTTTCAGTTTATCGAGATTTTTCGAATTTCGCATTTTTTTTTCATAAAAAACTTCAATCAATTCTGCAATCATCCCACTAATCCCGGAGTGGGCCGATTATTATTATTATTTTTTTTTATTTAATTGAAAAAAAAACTTTAAAATTTTTTTGTATTTTTTCCGAAAAGTACATTTAAAAACAAATTAAAAAAAAATAAAAGATCCCAAACGGTCAATTTTTGAAAAAGTTATAGCATTTTGAAAAAAAACATCGTTTTTTTTTAAATTCATAACTTTTTTTGAGTTGGATGAAAAAATTTTAAAAAATTCTGAAAAACGTCTTTCGTAAACTAGAAAAAGAAGAAAAACTTTCAGCCAATTCTAAAGGGGTTGGGTTCAAAATTGGTCGAAATGGGATGGAACACCCCACATACATACGTTTATTGACATATGTATATGTATACGATTTTTAACACAGGTTACTAAAATTAGAAATCAAATCGGAAAATGTTTGCTTTCATAATTTGTATTTACACATTAATTTACAAAGAGTGCGTAATAAATACACACATACATAACTGTGCCTATAGTCCCAAATCCGACCAGGCAACGACCTTCACCCACCTTTTATGCATTGCAATTCGGGATATAAATAAATAAGTCAGGCAACTCAACGTCTTCATATTCCATAGGCTTTATGCTTTCAATTGATGCGAAATTTAAATAAGATTGACTTTTAAAAACTTAATTAGATAATAACCCTGCTTGGATATTTCCAGATATATACAGAATTTCATATTTTCATTTTATGTTTTACAAAAAAATTATTAATAGAAAAAGGCCGCCCTTTGGTGGTGGGAGCGTGCTCTGCATACCACACCGAAGGTCCTGGGCTCAAGTTCCAGGCAAAGTAACATAAACAATTTATTTCGAGTCGAAAATAACTGATTCGTCTTGTTTTATTGATTTTCAATAACACCAATGCACTAGCCCTACTATCGAGGAAACGACTTGATATGACTATGTTGAACCTTTTAAGTCATCCAACTCCCTCATTCCGTGAGCAACTTGAGGCCACCAAAACTTTACCTGCTAAATAATTAGGATTCCCCACGGGTAGATGAGGTTGACTATTTGGTTGGCGAAGCTATAAATTGCGCTTGAAAGGGTGGCGCTACAACAACCGCTGAATTCCTTGGGAAGTTGATCGTAGACACTTATTCCAATATACATCACAGATAACTGTTAAATACCTCAAACGATTTGAAATAGTTGTCAGTTCAAACATAACGAACTCATCTTCTTCGTTCTTAACTCCTAATCGGTAATTAAATAACTAGATTTCCCAAATGAATTTTTCCTAAATAAATTTTTTAGATTACGACTTGTTTTCATAGACCTAGATCTGTTGCATGCTTTTCTGTGCACTTGATACTGGTTTAGATATTTAACCTAAAAATCGTGAAATTTTCATAAAAAAGGAGAAAAAAATTACAAACATTGTAGGGTTATATTTATATTCAACTTTAAATGTACCTACTTTAAATAAATTGAATTTTTTTGTTCTTGTTAATTTTTATTTTTCAATTGTAAAATATTGTCTTTCAAAAATTTTCATTCGGTTGAAATATTTAAAAACGTTTTGTAACATGCTTTAGGAGAGGTTAAATAAAAATATTTTATAAAAATAAATAGTGCTTATTATTAAGTAGTGATTTATATATTAAATACCACAAACATATACCACAAAAAATTAGTCTCTTAGTCAAAACGTCAAAAAATTACAAACATATACCACAAAAAATAAGTCTCTTAGTCAAAAGGTATCAAAATAATAAAATCTAGAAAAAGCTAATAAATTCTTCAACTCAAATATATTTAGGTTATGGACATGGCGAAAAAACAAAAACCAGTTTTAGTTTAATGACAACAAACAATGTCTAAATTCCTATTTTAGCTTCAATGTTTAAATATCAATGTAAGCGAATGGTTTTAAATTTATTGGTGTATGAAATAAATATAATGTTTTTCTCGTGATTATTTTAAATCATTACTGTTGTTTGGTATGTTTTATTGTTAAAAATATAGATCCGCCCCTGAAGATGCCAAGGAAAGTTGGCGAAACGTTGGGCCGTAAGGTGAAATAACTCGTTTTATTTGCACTCAACCCATTTAGATCGAACTAGCTTAAAAATACAAAAAAAAACAAAAAACCAAATGGTTGGCTATGGTATGGTTATGGCTAGGACGTTATATTATGGCACCATTGACCAATTATATTTGACTTCCATAAAGTTGGTTGGGCCAGCTGTTTTATATGGATATGGATACGTCAAGTCTAAAGGGCTAATTAAACTTCCTTAACGCCATAGTCGTAACCATACCCATATACATAACCATCTCCAATGTGTTCGATTAATGGTACCTTAACTTAAAAATCGTGAAAATTTCATAAAAATGGAGATAACGCAATAAATTACATATTCCACAAAAAATAAGTCTCTTATGAATAAAATTTACAAAAAGTTTTTAAATTCACCCACTCAAATATTTTTGGGTTATGGATATGGCGAGAAACCAAAAACCAATTTGTTGGCTATGGTATGGTTATGGCGTTAGCGTTATGGTATGGCAGCATTAATCGATTACATTGATTTCCATAAGGTAGTTTCTATCAGCTGTTTTATCTGGTTATGGTTATAAGTCACCATTAATTGGCCTTTACACTGCCCTTAAGTCACAGCTAGTTATGCTTTTTGGTGGGGAGAATGCATCGATTAAAAATCGTCTTATATGTGAAAAGTATCGATGGCGGAAGGAAATGCGTATATCTACGCTCATTTATAAATAAACAAAATTAAGGTAGAAATTTGTATCGTACAATACGATAATAACATATTTGTGCCCCAAAAGTATGTAGATAATGGACAAATTAACAACAATAAGCGCAACGTTGTTTCTTGCTGCTGATGTATTTGCCATAGTCAGTTTAGCAATGCCTGATTGGATTGTAACAGAGGAAGCTGGTAAGTGAGCTGTGGAATTAGGTACAAATATTAGCAACACTACAATTAAAATTGTTCGTTTACCTGTAGGCGATATTCGTCTTGGTTTAATGTGGACTTGCATGACATTATATAATCGTTCCCAAGTGTGCTACACACCCGAGCTGCAGCCGGAGTGGTTGGTAGCACTTGTATGCATATTTATTGGGTGTATTTGCATTACTACGACTGTTATACTTTTGGCTTCGAGCAGTTGGGACCGAAATGTGATTCCTTATGCCCGTTGGGTAGGTTTTACAGCAATGGTTTTATTCTGTTTAGCTGCAGTGGTTCTACCTCTGGGCTTCCACATTGAAGAGATTGGAGGACAAGCGTACCAGCTGCCAAATACATATAAAATTGGCATTTCATACATAATGTTTGTTTTAGCTCTGTGGATAACCGTGGTATCAGAGTTGTTTGCTGGAAAGGTCTGTTTGCCACATTTTTAGTCCAAAACTGAAGGCACTTATTTTGTCGTAGTGTTGTATATTATTTTTGTGATATTTTGGTTTTAACTTTATAAGGACATACGAACAAAAATTTATATCATTCCTAAAGTTTTCAATAACTCTCTTCTCGATTTCAAAAGTATAAAATAAATTGGGTACAACTCCAATTCAATGAAACTCAAATCATATATCATGTAATAATAAGCCTTTTTTAATGAAATCTTGAAAATTCGTATGTTTTTTTACTACATACCTTTATTTCGTGTAAAGTTTGATCAAATGTTACAAACTAGATTTAAAATTGGTTTAAAAATATGCAGTAGACAGATGCAAAAGAGTTTACTAAAATAACAGATTAAGTTTTAACTTACATACATAAATTGATAATTGTGTTGACGATGTGAGAATGGACAAGATTCCGAGCGCCATATTAAAAGTTTGGTGATAGGTTCCACATGATCAGCTCTCAATATTCAGGTAATACCTTATTACTAAATGTTATAATCGTTTGTACATTATTGAATATGTACATATATTATTAAATATGTTTTCCGAATAGATATTGTTCCCAGTAACATTCAATTACACTTACACTCTTTTCCTTTTTATTATTTTTGTACCGATAATATGAGTCCCTGAAGGTTTTAGAGAGTTTTACCGATGTTGATGGTCCCTTCCTGGATATTAATCCGGTACGTTGCGGTTCATAGCATAATTACCCGGGCGATCTTCAGAACAATTTCATTTGAACATGTTCAACCTTCTAAATTATAGAAACCCTTCTACTGTAAGGAACTTGGGTCGCTAGATCCTCGCCTGCTAAATAAGCGGAATTCGCCAAGGGTTGGAGAAATTGTAAATTGCGATCACAACGGCTTACACCCAGCGGGTTAGGGGGCTTAGAATATACCCGCAGCAAACGACTAAAATACCGAATTGATTCAAGGGGTTGTGTAGCGCAACCTTTCAAGGGATTGACAGCGCAATATATAGCTCTCTCCAACCCATTTGTCAATCTCACCTACCCGTGGCGAATTCTTTCTTTAACACCCGAGGTTCTGGCGACCCCAAGTTCCTCATGGATCTAGGGTGTGGGTGGGCCCTGGAAGGTTTCATGTGGTCATACCAAATCGTTCCCGAGATGGTCGGGCTAGTACCTTAATGGTACTTGTTACCGGAACGTACCGGATCTGCATCCGGCAAGGGACCTTCACACATTGATAACACTAACTAGGGACATCGGAGTGTCTTATCGCTACAACAACAACAACACGACAACGGCTTGAGGGGGGTTGGTGTCATGTGGGGGACACATTACAAGCAGGATATACATTTTGTATATCGGGGTTGATTCTGGATAGGTAGGAGTTTAACCTGTTACAGTACCCAGATCGAAGTTGAGCTATAGTGATAGGCGTCTCCCTAGGGAGAGTGCGTTCCTCCTCTGCTGGTTCCGGGTATTTTTCTTTGAGTACAGGATTTGCTGGGCAATTCCTGGCATAGAGGTCCGACGCCTGTTTGTGAATATCACTGAGGACCTGCTTGTGCTTTTTTGCTTTATACGGCTGTGTTCTCAGGTGCCGTATTTCCTCATAATGCTTACGGAGATGACCCCTTAAGCCCCTGGGCGGTGTATTATTAACCCCATTTAATATTATCCTCCTGTTGTTGTTGTAGCGATAAGGTTGCTCCGCGAAGGCTTTGGGGAGTGTTATCGACGTGATGGTCCTTTGCCGGATACAAATCCGGTACGCTCCGGTACCATAGCACCATTAAGGTGCTAGCCCGACCATCTCGGGAACGATTTATGTGGCCACATTAAACCTTCAGGCCATTCCCCCCTCTCCACCCCCAAGTTCCATGAGGAGCTTGTGGTCGCCAGAGCCTCGTCTGTTAGTGAAACAGGATTCGCCGCGGATAGGTGAGGTTGACAATTGGGTTCGGAGAAGCTATATATTGCGCTGGAAACCTGAAGGGTTGCGTTACACAACCCCTTGAATCTGGTATTTTAGTCGCCTCTTACGACAGGCATACCTACCGCGGGTATATTCTAGTCCCCTAACCCTCCTGTTGTTGTTGTTGTTGTAGCAATGCTCGCCCCACCTAATAGCCGCGACCGATCACAAATTGTCATCAATATCCTCTAACGGGAGTCCAAGGAAACTTGCCGTTTCAGCAGGGGTGGACCATAAGGAAAGGGGTGTTAGAGGCGTTGGTTCCACATTACAATTGAAGAGATGGTTGGTGTCATGTGGGAACACATTGCAAGCGGGGCATACATTTTGTATGTCGGGGTTGATTCTGGATAGGTAAGAGTTTTAACCTGTTACAGTATCCAGAACGAAGTTGAGCAGAGTGACACGCGTTTCCCTGGGGAGTATGCGTTCCTCTTCCGCAAGTTTTGGATAATTTTCGTTAAGTACTGGATTCACCGGGCAATTCCCGGCATAAAGGTCCGACGCCTGTTTATGGAGTTCACCAAGGACCTGCTTGTGTTTTTTCACTTCATACGGCTGGGTTCTCAGGTGCCGTATTTCCTCAAAATGCTTACGGAGATGACTCCTTAAGCCCCTAGGCGGTGCTGGTTCATCAATCAGATGTCTGTTGGGATGCCCAGGTTTTCTTGGTATTTAACAGGATCTGTTTGGTCAGCATCTCATTTCTCTCCCTGATGGGGATATTCTCGCCTCATTATGCAGATGGTGTTCTGGGGACATAAGAAGACAGCCCGTGGCGATTCTGAGAGCAGTATTTTGCAGGCCTGTAGTTTCTTCCAGTGGGTGATTTTTTAGGCTTGGCGACCATATGGGTGACGCGTAGCACGTAATCGGCTGGCTAATTGCTTTGTATGTAGTCATGAGCGTTTCTTTATATTTCCCCAAGTACCGCCAGCGAGGGATTTGAGGATTTTGTTACGACTCTGAATTCTCGGAACAATTGCGGCTGCGTGCTCACCAAAATGTAGATCTGATCAAACGTCACACCCAAGATTTTGGGGTGTAGGACAGTCGGTAGCGTAGTGCCATCGACGTGGATGTTCAAAATGGTCGACATTTGGGGCGTCCATGTTGTAAATAAGGTCGCGGAAGATTTAGTCGGTGATAATGCCAGGTTTCGCGAGGCGAAAAAACTGGAGAGATCAGGGAGGTAGCCGTTTATTTTATTGCATAGCGCATCGATCTTTGGGCCTGGGCTGTGGCCATTATTGTGCAGTCATCGGCGTAGGAAACGATTGTGACTCCTTCCGGTGGTGAAGGTAGCTTAGATATGTAGAAATTAAACAAAAGTGGGGATAGGACACCACCCTGTGGCACACCTTGTTTAATTCTCCTTGGTTTTGATGTTTCGTTTCTAAATTGCACCGATGCTGCCGACCACCCAGATAATTTGCGGTCCACCTTTTAAGACATGGGGGAAGGGTGGACCCTTCCAGGTCCTGCAGTAACGATTGAGTATTGATTTAAACCGCAATTTATCTGGGTGCTAATGGCATTTAGCGCGGTGGTAGTGCTATGGAGTTTTCTGAAGCCATGCTGATGAGGGGCTAGCTGCAAATTTGCTTGGAAATAAGGGAGCAAAATGGCTTCAAGCGTCTTTGCCACTGGCGATAGGAGAGATATCGGACGATACGACTCACCTATGTTAGCTGGTTTCCCAGGCTTTAGTAGCGGGACCACCTTGGCCATTTTCCATTTCTCAGGTATGACAAAGGTGGAAAGAGACAGATTGAAGACATGCGCTAAATATTTGAAACCCTCTTTCCCTAGGCTTTTAAGCATCGGCATGGCTATGCCGTCTGGGCCCACTGCTTTGGATGGTTTAGCACGACCAATGGCGTCCTCAACCTCTTTAGTGGTGATGGTGATTGGTGACGCGCTGAATTTGTGTTTATGTGCGTGTCTATTGGCTCTCCGTCTATCTTTGTCGACCGTAGGATGCATTATATATTGTCGGCAGAAAGCGCTCGCGCATTTTTTCGCGTCCGACAGCACTTTGTCGCCAAAGGCGATGGAAACTTTGTCTTTGTGCTTAGTCGGATTCGATAGGGACTACGGTGGACCAAAGTTTTACCCACACCGGTAGAGAGGTTACAACCTCTTAGGTGCTCCTCCCATTTCCCCGCTTTTGTTCATCCACAAGCAATCTGATGCGTTGGTTTATATCCCTTATTTGGGGGTCGCCTGGATCAAGCTGTCTTATAAGGTCACGTTCTCTCGCTAAGTTTGCGGCCTCCGCCGGGAAGTGGGCCGGATTTCGGGAATTCTCCCGGCGGGAATGAAATGTGCCGAGGCGGATTTAATGACCTTACGGAAGGCACGCTCCCCTTGGCGGGCATCAGTCGGGATAGGGAGGGCAGCAAAGCGGCTGTCTGTAAAGGATTTATATTCTTCCCACTTTCCTTTTTTGAAGTTTATGAAAGTGCGTTTTTCAGTGACGATGAAGTCGGCGGTACGCTCAAGCGAAATAAGTATGGGCAGGTGGTCGGATGCCAATGTTACCATCGGCTGCCAGTTGACGCAGTTTATGAGTTCTGCGCTCACGAATGAGATATCTGGCGAGCTGTGACAGCTTCCTACCATACGTGTGGGGGCGTCTCCGTTTATTGTGCAGAACGTCGTTTCTTCTATTTGATCCGCCAACATCTCACCCCTACTGTCCTAACCATCCTCTTAGAGGCTAGTCTTAAAGTTTAAACCGTCTGCAAATAAACCACAGCTGGGGCTTTAATTTAAACTCCAAGATACGAGATATGCGCTTTCGCATTTCCGTCACCACAGAACTTCTATGAGAGCCCCAACTTTCTAGCAAGAAAAAGTCAGCTTTCCCGCTTTTCAAGGAGTAGATGGGTTCTCATACGAGGGAGTCGTGTAAGGAACTTGACGGCACATGGGTCGAAAAAGAAATAGCTATCTTCACATCTATTACAATCAATCAAGCGGCTATAAAGGCTCTGTTGCCTGCAATTGTGCAGGCAAGGTTGGCAGTCGAACTAAACGCGCAATTCCAAGATGTGAATATCTTTGTTTTTTATACCTCGACAGTAAAACTAATTTTGGTATATAATATTAAACAAAAATCTCAAGATTTATTAATGATTTATAATTATTTCATAAAAATTAGATTAATTAAATTAATTAGCTTAATTAATTAATTACATAAAAAGCTATTGAAATACATATGTTATGAGACAAATAAAATAAAAAAAAACTTTTTCAGAATTTTTATAAAAACATTTTACGCATACAATATTTATACAATGGTTACTGCGCATATGTGTATGTATTAGAGCGGGTCAAATTGTAGGGAAAAAAAACTTCACGTGCGCATCCAGTTACTGAATCTATGGGTTATACTGAGTAACATTGTCCACGGGGCCATAGGTCTGAAATGAATTTCGAGCCTCCCTAATCAAGTGAGAAAAATTTTGATATAAAATAACAAAATTAGGGAGGCTCGAAATTCATTTCAGACCTATGGTCCCATGGGCAATATTACTTAGTATGACCCATAGATTCAGAAACTGGATGTACCTTTTCAACAATAAATTTAACCCACCCTAGTATGTATGTATATATGCGCAAATATTTCCAGCCTAGCAATATGTCCCTAGTTGATCATGGTTTCCAATTTTTTTCACCTTTAGATATAATAATATCTTGTATGGTGGGTATAAAAATGTTAAGCATTTTACAAACAAGTACGTAAAATATATACATAAATATACCCTTTCAGTTCAGTAAAAAAAACTTAAGCTAAAATAACTAATTGAATATTTTCTAAAGCTTAATGAAAGAATTCGATTACAAGCGAACACATTACATTTCTACTTCAATATAAATAGCAATTGAATCGAACCTTAGTTATTGTTATACATATCGACAGAGCATAAGCAATGCCCTATAACTGCAAATTCCTAAAATTTGTTTAAACAACGTCCTATATTAGAACTTTCTCGAATTTTTTTCCTAATTCAATACATTTTCAGTTATGATAGGGCGTTTGAAATGAGTTTCTGAGATAGGAGGTTTTTGGGAAAATTTTTGAGATGCGACGCTTTTTTTAAGTATTCTGAAATAGGACATTTAATACAGCCGAGATAGTACGATTTTTTCCACTCAGCCGTCCGTATATCTGATCCTAGGTATGTATGTATGTATGTCTAATATCAAAACGGTAAGATAGTGTATGGATTACATACTAATGGATGTGTATGTAAGTATGTACGTACAGTTAAGTAAAACAGTTAAATTAAAACTGTATGCAATAAATAAACATGTAAATGTATGAATATATGCACTTATTGCCCTTTTTTCTGATCGAATTGAATTGTATAAGTGGATCAATATCTGATATGTAGGTATATACAAACAAATAGTTTTTGTTAAATTTTACAACTTATATATGTTAAAGTATTTGCGACTATTGCATCCTCGATTACTTGGTAGCATTGGTTTTTGGCTTCGCTGTTCATAATTTTCCATCGTATTGTGTCTTTACAAAATATGTGACTAGATTGCCTTTGCCTTTGACAAAGGTGAGACCACGACATTCGCATTCATAACCGGCAGCCATTAATATTTTTGCCGTATTTTCTGTCGTCTTTAAGTCAGATAGAAAAAAAGAACCCAAGTTATTAACCATTTCATATATACAATATGTGTGTAAGCATTGAAATGTTAGGCAAAAGAACAGAGGATCAAGGTTAAGTCAAACTTCAAAAACAGTATCAAACTGCGCAAAAAAAAATGGATGTTAGAGTATCAATTAAATACTAACTTGCAGTCTTCCCATGACTCCGCATGAGTCCATACGCGATGCCACATTCACTGTATTGCTCCAAATGTCGTATTGTGGCTTTTGCGCACCAATAACACCCGCAATTACTGGGCCATGATTAAGACCAATGCGCAAGCGAAAGCGTTGAAAAGATTCACGATTAATTGAGTCCAATATTGACATGAGTGCAATGGCGAACTCGACCAAAATTGTTACATTGTGCTCCTCAGTACGTTTTCTCATCCTACAAAGAATTTCATTTACTTTGATAATGCCATACAGCATAATCATTTTGGACATTGGACCAAAACAATTTTTTTAAAGAGATTGAGCCATAAGCAAAAAACAAATGTATCTCCCCTTTTTTTAAGCTACATTTTTATTTACTTAATTAATACAAGGACCGATAACCTCCCAAGAGATTTTAGGCCGAACTTCTCTTCCAATTTGCGTTGTTCTCCCTTTCAATTTTTCCTCCAAACTGGCAGGACGGGACCTGCATGCAGATGCGTTTTCACTGAGAAGCTTCGCATAGGCAGAAATATTTGCTGCCAAATCACTGCCGAAGGGCGACTCCGCTTAGAAAAACTTTCGTGTAATTGAGAAAACTTGTTGCTAAATTTTTAATGTTGGTTTGCCCGGAACCCCAGGATCTTCTGCTTGGTAGGCGGACCACGCTATTCCAACACCAGGGCTGCAAGTAGGTAACAATATATCATTAACTGTTAGCCGCTACGTGGGTCAATTGGTTTATCGAAAACTACTGTCGAACTGTGTAAATCTCTAGAACCAAGCCAAAGAAGCCAAACGACAAAGTTTTTTTGTTTTTTGCAATATATGGGTACCCACTTGTAGATTTATCCACATTTTGATACAAAGTTCCATCATTAAACCTTCAAGTCAAACATATATATGACCATGCGCCGTTCCAGTGCGGGTGGGTGGAATGTATTTTGTGTTGAATGTAATGAATTACAATACTAATCTACTTTTCTTGCTTTTTTACGTTATAACTATATATATTTAAAAAAATGTTTCTCTCCCCCTTTTTCAGGTATAGTTTTAGACAGTTCATTACATTTGAACTTCAACTGTAATTTTCAAATCTTCAACTGGAATGTCTTAACTTCAATGTCAACTTTCTGAACTACAACTGAAAAACTTAAATTTAAATTTTGGGGTATTTAATAGCGTTTTCCTTTCTGCCAAAAGTGTTACCCTCATGTTGCACACTCAAATTCTAACTTTTGAACTAGTCACCTGCCGCTATGCAAAATGTCTCTATTTCTTCTTCACTGAAAATATTTTGTGAAATGAACAAAAAAACTCACGAAGAGCAGGGAAAACCAACAGGGCGACACTATTTTCAGAAAAGAAAACGCCATAAGTCAGCTCATTATCTACTTATTTATTATCATATTTATGTTTTGCGGGGTAACTTTGAAATACAGAAAAACACTTTTTTGTTATGGCTCGATCTTTTCAAAGAAGTTATTTTAGTCCAAATGTACCCAGGCGCGGTGCTATTCGTGCTTTGTATTTTAAAGGGGGGAAAGGGGAAAGGGGTAGAAGAAGAAGAAGGAATAAAGGAGGAGCAGAATGAGGAGAGGAGAAGAAACAAAGAGAGGGAGGGAAAAGAAGAGGAGAAGGGTGGAAAGAAGGTCGGGTTCATTTGGATCCCCGTTACTTGTATGGGGGGGCGATGCCTCTGTCCCTTCTCAGACACCCTTTCCTGAATCTTATTTTTCGTCTTAGATTTACCCTCAAAACTGTGCTGTCGACAACTAGCGACAACGAGTAGACAGGATGGGCGACACTGTTGTGCTGGTTCTTTAGGTAAGCTGCATGACAGAATGATCTGGTTGTGGTGTATTGTCTGTAATTGAGAAAGCTTATCACTAGCATGAGGCACATAAGCTCACGACATGTATATCATACTATGAAGTTTGTCTCTTTTGTCAGTTCATCGGCTTTACGTTACCGATCCATTCCTATGACCGGTGCCCATAACGATTGTAAGCTGCTCCACCTCTGCCACTCTTCCAAGTGCGTATTGGCGACAGTTTGTGCAGTTGTTGTGGTGAGTAGCGTCTGTTGCTTGAGTCACGGCTCCACTTCCGCTGAAATAAAAACTTTTAGTGATCTGTTAGCTTGTACGATCTTCTTATTACCGAATCGGCACAGTACATCATAGACTATCCGGTTCCATGTAGTTTGGTTCCAGTTCCAACCGGCTTATCGTGTATCGTATCTTCACGACATCTCCGTGCCCTGCCCACCTCTGCACTCTCGCTCGAGTTCTAAGATCCCACGGGAGCACATACTTACATTTTAGAGACTATACTACTACAAATATTGCATCTTTGTATAGAAGTTGTGTGGTACGAATTTCCTATATCGCGATATTATCTTTTCAAAGTAGCCATACCCACTCCCGTTGCCTGGGCACTTTTCTTGGGTGGATAAAGGTGGGCGACGATGAGTGTAAGCCCACACGCAAGCGAAAACATGGCTCCTGCCTTTGAGAGGTTCACGACACTAGAAAGCATAGGTGTAGAATGTGTTGTGATACATATAACTATATATCTATGTAGTCTATGTGTACGTATGTAAGTGCATCATATATACTGTGCAAGAGAAATGTATTTACTACTGGAGTTAACTATCGCGGTTTCGCTCCAGCTCATCGCTCACTTAAGAAAGTGTTCCACATTCACTCTGTATTATGCAGCAGTGCTGTCAAGCTTCTGAAAAAACTCATGAATGTTTGTCTGTGGCTGAGGATGTTTCCAGCATATACGATCAGACGAGACCCACGAATAGAATACTCATTACAGCTGGATGTGGATCGCATGCGTTATAACGTTAGTCTAGGTAAGAGTACTTGTAACGAATTTATCAGAAAATTCTGCTTATTTGCACCTTCTTGTAACGTCACTGCGAATCGACGCTGACCTGTCGAATAATAACTCTAATGTATCGGTAATATTGGCAAAATGGGCTTTATAAGACTACTGCTTTGAGAGTACTTCACAATAACACTTAGCACTTACAACTAATAGCGTGTTTAAATCAACTTATTAGTTATTATTAAGCTTGCTGCTGCTTTAGACTCTCTGTTGCCTCGTCCGCACATTTCTCCAAAGGTCTAGACGTTTCACCTTCTAGAACGGTTGTATCTCTTGCTTGGTATTTAGTTATATGCGTGGTGTATATTTGAGTAAGAACTTCGGCTGATGACTACATGTCTGTGTGTGAGATATCTCTTCGTTGTCTTGTATCATAAGTGTTGCTAGCTTTAATGTAGGCATCGGACATTTAGTGGCACAATTGTGCACACTCAATTCACACTATTCTTATTCTATTTATTTTAGTAGTCACTGAGCATTTGCGCAGCAACACGAAAGATCGTTTCTTAATTTACAATGCGCACAAGCGAAAAAATATATTAATGTTGACACAACCCTTTTGCGCAAATACAATGTATTTAATTGTAATAAACCTTTTGCTTCCCATTTGTGCGTATTAAAAATATAATAACAAGACAATCTTGTCTTGTTGCTTGCTAATTATATGTTGGCCGATCCGGGTGATTTGTGACGTAACGAATGTTATCTGTGATTGTGACCTCGAGCAGTCACAGCGGCTTTAACCGTGACTGTCGACTGAAAAAACACAAAACAATAACACCCTTCAAAAAACGCGAGTAGTACTCACAATAAATAATGTGTACAGGAATACTCCTTGGGAGTAGTAGGAACCTGCGACTCCAACAATCTATCGGTATTCATACAAAAAATGTGCTCCAATTAACGTTGCGATGTCCTAGGAGAGGAGTAGGTGATCCCACTCTCGCTTTGTTTGTGAGTATTCCATAGAGTACATACGTGAGAGTACTTTCCAAAGTACTTTCACTGTAGTACTACATGGAGCACCCACAGAGGATCATATGCCAAAGTACTAAAGAGGAATTGTGTCGGAAAGAATTATCGAAGTGAATTTAATTTAAAACAAGTAAGGAAGGCTAAGTTCGGGTGGAACCGAACATTACATACTCAGTTGAGAGCTGTGGAGACAAGTAAGGTGACACCATGTTGTAAAAAGACCTAGGGTAACCCTGGAATGTGTTGTATGACATGTGTATCAAATGGAAGGTATTAAAGAGTATTTTAAGAGAGAAGTGGGGCCTGTTCTATAGATGGACGCCATTTAGGATATCGCCATAAAGTGTGGACCAGTGCCTGACTCTAGAATTTGGTTTGTAACGATATGGGTATCAAATGAAATTGTTAATGATACGATTTAAAAGGGAGTGGGCCTAAGTTCTATAGGTGACGCCTTTCGAGATATCGCCATAAAGGTGGACCAACGGTGACTCTAGATTTATTTTCTACGATATGGTATCAAATGAAAGGTGTAATGACTATTTAAAAGGGAATGGGCCTAAGTTCTATGGATGGACGCCGTTTCGAGATATCGCCATAAAGATGGTACAGGGGTGACTCTAGAATTGTTTGTACAACTATGGGTATCAAACGAAAGGTGTTAAGTAAGTGTTTTAAATGGAGTGGACCTTAGGTTCTATAGGTGGACGCCTTTTCGGAATATCGTTATAAAAGTGGACCAGGGTGACTCTAGATGCGTTTGTACAATATGGGTATCAAGTGAAAGGTGTTAATGATGTATTTTAAAAGGGCGTGGGTCTTAGTTCTATAGGTTTGATGCCTTTCGAGATATCGCCAATAAACAGACCAGGCGTTGGACATCTAGAATTTGTTTGTACGATATGGGTATGCAAATGAAGGGTGTTTAATGAGTAGATTTTTTAAAAGAGCGTAGGCCTTAGCTTCTATAGTGGACGCCGTTTTCGAAATATCGCCATACAGGTGACCAGGCGACTATAGAAATTGCTTGTACGATATGAGGTATCAATGGACACGGCTGGTAATGAGTATTTTTGAAAAGTGGAACCGTAGTGCTATAGGTGGACGCCTTTCGAGATATATCGCACGATAAAGGTGGACCGAGGGGCGACTCTAGAATTTGTTTGTAACGAATGGGTTGAATAAATGAAAGGTGTCTCTAATGTAGTATTTAAACAGGAGTGGGGCTTAGTTTACTAGGTGGGAACACGCATCACTTTTCGAAAATAGTCGCCTGTAAAGGTGACCAGGGTGACTCTAGAATTCGGTTTTTGTACTCATATGGGGGTATCAAACGAAAGGTTATTAATGAGTTATTTAAAAGGGAGTGGGACTTAGGTCTATGGTGTGGACGCACTTTTGGAATAATCGTTATAAAAGTGGACCAGGGTTGACTGCTAGAATGCGGTGTTGTACAATTGGGTATCAAATGAAAGGGCTGTGAATGAGTATCTTAAAGGGCGTGGGTCCTTAGTTCTATAGGGTTGATGCCTTTGTCGACCGATATCGCCAACAACGTGACCTAGGCCCCGTTGACTCTAGAATTTGGTACGATAGTGGGATCAAATGAAAGGTGTTAATGAGGTAATCTTTAAAAGGGCTTGTAAGGCTCATTAGTTCTATAGGGGAGCCTTTATTCGAAAAATTATGCGCCATAATAGGTGGACAGGGCGACTCTAGATAATTTGTTTGTTTTAACCCGGATATGGGTATCAAATGAAAGGTGTTAATGAGTATTTTAAAAGGGTGTGGAACTGTAGTTCTATAGGTGGACGGCCTTTCACAATGATCGCATTAAAGTGGAGCCAGGGCGACGCTAGAATTTGTTTTGTACGATTATGGCGCGCTGTATTCCCATGTGCGCGGGTCTTCTAAATGTACAAGGTCGTTAATGAGTATTTTAAAAAGGAGGGGCCTTAGTTCTATAGGTGGAGCCTTTTGAAACATTCAGCCATAAGGTTGACCAGGGTGTTGACTCTAGCATTGTTTGTACTATAGGGTAATCAAACGAAATGTGTTAATGAGTTATTTAACCAGGGAGTGG
>JARSSU010007337.1:0-12383 GCA_029619165.1 Eurosta solidaginis | reverse complement strand
AGCATGGGCAGGCTGCGTAGACTCTAGACTTTGTTTGTACGATATGGGTATCAAATGAAAGGTGTTAATGAGTATTTTTAAAAGGGAGTGGGCCTTCGTTCTATAGGTGTTCGCCTTTTCGAGATATCGCCATAAAGGTGGACCAGGGGTGACTCTAGAATGAGTTTGCACGATATGGGTATCAAATTAAAGGTATTAATGAGAGTTTTAAAAGGGAGTGGTGGTAGTTGTATATGTGAAGGCGTTTTCCAGATATCGACCAAAATGTGGACCAGGGTGACCCAGAACATCATCTGTTGGATACCGCTAATTTATTTATATATGTAATACCTGCCAAGATTTTAAGGGTTTTTTATTTCGCCCTGCAGAACTTTTCATTTTCTTCTACTTAATATGGTAGGTGTCACAACCATTTTATAAAGTTTTTTCTAAAGTTATATTTCGCGTCAATAAAACAATCCAATTACCTTAACATATTTCATCCCTTTTTTCGTATTTGGTATAGAATTATGGCATTTTTTTCATTTTTCGTAATTTTCGATATCGAAAAGTGGGCGTGGTCATAGTCGGATTTCGTTCATTTTTCATACCAAGATAAAGTGAGTTCAGATAAGTACGTGAACTGAGTTTAGTAAAGATATATCGATTTTGCTCAAGTTATCGTGTTAACGGCCATGCGGAAGGACAGACGGACGACTGTGTATAAAAACTGGGCGCGACATCAACCGATTTCGCCCATTTTCACTGAAAACAGTTAACGCCATAAAAACTATGCCCCTACCAAATTTCAAAAGGATTGGTTAATTTTTGTTCGACTTATGGCGTTAAAAGTATCCTAGACAAATTAAATGAAAAAGGGCGGAGCCACGCCCATTTTTAAATTTTCTTTTATTTTGTATTTTGTTGCACCATATCATTACTGGAGTTGAATCTTGACATAATTTACTTATATACTGTAAAGATATTAAATTTTTTGTTAAAATTTTACTTTAAAAAAAATTTTTTTTAAAAGTGGGCGTGGTCCTTCTCCGATTTTGCTAATTTTTATTAATCGTACATATAGTAATAAGAGTAACGTTCCTGCCAAATTTCATCATGATATCTTCAACGACTGCCAAATTACAGCTAGCAAAAGTTTTAAATTACCTTCTTTTAAAAGTGGGCGGTGCCACGCCCATTGTCCAAAATTTTACCAATTTTCTATTTTGCGTCATAAGTTCAACTCATCTACCAAGTTTCGTCGCTTTATCGGTCTTTTGTAATGAATTATCGCACTTTTTCGGTTTTTCGAAATTTTCGATATCGAAAAAGTGGGCGTGGTTATAGTTCGATATCGTTCATTTTAAATAGCGATCTGAGATGAGTGCTCAGGAACCTACATACCAAATTTCATCAAGATACCTCAAAATTTACTCAAGTTATCGTGTTAACGGACAGACGGACGGACGGACGTGGCTCAATCACATTTTTTTTCGACACTGATTATTTTGATATATGGAAGTCCTTATATATCTCCATTCCTTTATACCTGTACAATAGGGCGGGTCGATTTAAAAATCGCTCATTGCTCTGTGAAAATCGTATTCCAGGGATCAAAATAAGAAACTTTGCCGAAGGAACCATACCTCTAGAACGAATTCTGATGTCCCCCCCTTTGGGTCGAACTTTTGGGTAGGGGCAATTTCAATTCTACCTGCTGTGTCTTGTGGTGGCTTAAAAAAACAACACAAGCAATTTTACGATCTGCAATTGTGTCACAGTGATACCTTCATTTTTTAAAACGGTTGAATAAAAAACCCACACAACTATGTTTACGACATGCAAATGCATCACAGTGATGCCTTGGTTTTAAAAGGGGGTTGTAAAAACGCTAATTTCTAATAATTTTTTTTAATTTCTTTTCTATTACTAAGTTAAATTCATTTTTTCATTTACATATGTTTTGACTAAATAAATTTCTAAAGAGAAAAATAAACTCCAAAAAGAAAAAACATAGGCATTTCAAAGTGGGATTTTTCAAAATTTGCCCCTACGACCCAAAGGGGGGGGACATCAGAATTCGTTTTAGAGGTATGGTTCCTTGAGCAAAGTTTCTTATTTTGATCCCTAGAATATGATTTTCACAGAGCAATGGGCGATTTTTTTTGCCTCCCCACAAATCGACCCGGCTACTGTACAACCAACCGTTATCCAATCAAAGTTAATATACTCTGTGTGCAAAGCACGCTGAGTATAAAAATATACATATGTATATCGCCATTGCGACTGCTGTTTCGAATATCACCATATCTCAGCTGCAGTTTCGAGAAAGTTCTATCTTAGAATAAATTCTATGCTTTGACGTGAGCTGCATCGTGTATGAAAAAAGGTCTGAAATGAGGCGTTCAGCCGAGTTATGATGATTTTCCACTCAGTAGTCGATTTATAACAATAACCTGCATATAAGACACCATCGCTTGATTTAAAAAGGTTAGAACTTCTGAATCACTTACAACTGTAAAAACAGTTGGATAAAGCGGGTTTGCACATCCCATATTATATGATGCCACCGCACAAAGTTTTTCATTCACAATGCCCGTTGTCCTAAATATTCCAAACCACACATCAGCTATATTACGAGAAGCGCAAATCATTGATCGTGTAAAAAACTCTCCCTGCCCTATCATAACGCCCCGCGTAATCAATATGTGATAATGGAGATAATGTAGTAGTTGTATTCGTAGTCCTCCCTTTTTGCGCAGTTTTCCAAACCCCTTACACTAACTTGCATTTCCGTTGTTGTATCAAACATACTGTAACGAATTTAGGGGAATTCCTACTTATTTGCAACCTTCTGCTAAACGTTCGTATCGCTAAACTGTTGAATAAAACACTCCAATATTCTATATTACAAAATGGTCTTTATTAGACTACTTTGAGAGTACTTCACAATTAAACTTCACTTCACAACTAATAGCGTGCTTAAATCGAAACTGATTACTGACGACTCAGCTTGCGCTGCTTTATACTCTCCGTGTCCTTCATTCGCATATTACTACTAAGGTCTAGTAATTTCTCGAACTCATGATTGGTTACCAGCCATATACAGGTATACTTGTAGTTTGTCAACCATATGCGTGTGTATATGTGAGTACTATTTCGGCTGATGATTACATGTGTTTGTGCGTATCTCTCCATTGCCTTGTATGTATGTTAGTAAATGATGATTGATTTGTTTACGTACACAGGAGTGGCAGCTTGCTCTTTTGTTGTTGTGCCTTTATTTAATAACCTTAGGGATGTGAGTATCACTTTGTGATGCTAATATCGTCACAATACCAAGGCCAAGGCCTATTGGGTTTACTGTTTCACAGGTGTTAATGTTGGATGCACTTTCAACATAGCTATGTATATCCATATTTGCCCGATGGAAATTATAATTACATGGAATAAATACATCCTCCACATTGCGAGTTTGTCCATGTTCGGGTATATCATGTAAATCCGTTACACCAGCTGAAACCGTGATGAAGTCCTTATCTAAATTAAACATGCAATTTGCAGCTGTAACCACCCCTTATATCGCTGGGATCGCCACCTACTATGCGATATTCCGAATTCGTCAAAATGCAGCTAAGCATGAGAAACAAAAGCGCAAAATACTTGCGTAAATTCATTTAGCGTCCACAAAATTGATCTTAGTACTTTATACTTAAAAAGCGGTCATACTCCACCGCTTTTTAAGTATAAAGCATTGTTTACTATATAGTTTGGCAGCTTAAGTAGAGGTTATGTTGCGAATAGAGTGGAAGGCAGTGGACTAGGCAGTCGAATGTCATATAATGAAGGAATGGTGTTCGGAGTTTTTTCAAAGTTAAAAAAAAATGATAAAAGCTTTAATATAAATAAAACTATTGTTTTAATAACAACAAAAACGCCATATATATTCTGTATACATTAATTGGCAATGATTATCTCACTTTAAAATTTGAATTAAATAATCTAAAGTTTTTTTATTGAAACTGAGTCGAGAACTGTGCGTGTGAATGTGCGAATTTTCACCGATCAGCTGTTATGCGGCAGTTACCCACCGACGTGTGCCGTACGTAAGGACGTTTGTCGTACGAAGCACGTTTGACCGAACTCTCATGCCCGTAGGAATCAATGTGTACGTCTGTGTACATGTACATAACATATTTGTGTGTGTATTGTTTACAGATAAGCACTGTTGCCATTGACCATTTTGCATGTATGCTTATGGAAACATCAACTTTTTCCAATTTAATTTTTGATATTGTAAAAGGCCGGAATACATATTAAATAAGTATAAATAGATTAAATATTTATAATCAGCACTTTTACATAATTATTTCGAATTATTTCCACAATTTTTCAAACTTTAATTAGGCGTTTTTGCATAAAATTGCAGACGGTCAAAAATTAGCGCACAAAAGTTTACTAGGTAACTCTGTCTAGTCAGAGAGCGATCAGCTGACACGTTCTTACGGAAAAAATCAAAATTGTTTTGATTTCTACGTTCCGGGCTACGTACGTACGGGCGTTGCACGTCGGTGAGTTTTCGTTTACATTGCACACTCATAAGATAGGTCGTGTCAGCTGACACGTTTTTTCTACGTACGTTCGTGGGTAACTGCCGCATTAGTTGAGCTACTTGGTAAAATTTACAATGGTATAAAGTACACCAAGATCAATTTTGTGGACGCTATTTATACCACTGATGACCTGATATGAAACTTCTCGCTCTCTGAGAGCGCGTGAAAATGTGCATTTTTTATAATATTGGCCATAGATGCCATCATGCTCAAAATCAAATTTGGGCATTTCAGAATAACTTTGGGGTAGTTTACATGGTAAAGGTTTAATTTATGATTATCACGGAAAATTTACTCAAAGATTGTCAAATGGGATAGCAAAAAAACTCGAATTTTTGCCAGGATTACAAATACGAAGAAAAAAACTCTTTTTCACCCGTGGAAGATTCATCAGTGACAACACCTTTCATCGAACGGCTGCATACGAAACGGGTTTTGGTAGCAACTTTCGATTGATATAAAAGTCAGCTTTTTAGTTTTCGCATTGATGTAAATGGATGCATAAAGGCCATGTTTTTGTGGAGCGTTGCGACATTCCATTTTTGACAGCTGAGATAAATTGTAGGTATACGTATAGGTTAACGCAGCATGTTTAATTAACAGCCATTTACGGACGACAACGCAGATACTTCACCAAGTGATCTAATTTCGTAATTTCTTATACATTTTTTGCGTATGTGGATATACATATTGTAACGAATTTACTTGCAAATCCTCTTATTTGCAATCCTCCGCTAAGTTCGAATCACTAAACTGTTGAATAAATAACTCTAATTTGTAATAATGCAAAATGACCTTTATTAAAGTACTTCACAATAACACTCAAACTGTGCAACGAATAGCTTGCTTAATAACCAAACGATTGATAGCTCAAATGAAACTCTACTATTCAAAATAATACTGCTTTTGCTCGCTAGATAGCGTCTTAGTCGAAACTGCTTGACAACTCAAATCAAACTGAATTCCAGCACCTCTACATCTGCGGACTTTTATACTCTCTGGTTTCCTCGTTCGCATCTTCTACAATCTACTAGCATTGTCCATGAGCTCTCAAACTTCTCAGCTATAACTAAAATTGCACGATTTTATAGCTTCTCACATACCCCATGCTTGTATGTGTTGAGCGACACTTCCACAATTATAATTGCCTACATTTAGGAGCATCTCAAATAAGATGTCTGCATATGGTTGTGCTTTGCTTCTCAGCTGCGTTTACCTACATATGTGTAGACATAATGATTGATTCGTTTATGTAGATACAAGTGACTGTCTGCTTTATTGTTGTTGTGACTTTATTTACTTAGCATCAGACTAGGGATGTGAGTATCACTTAGTGTCACTCATAGTCGTCACACTGCCCTCCACCTAAGTCTGATCGTCCCGATCAGACAAATCTCCCGATCTAAAGGCTGCTAGCATCTCCAATTGAACCACTCTTCTACATCGAGGTTTCCCAATGGTTTGTATGCGGTAGATGGTGTCACTGATCTTCTTCACAACTTTGTACGGGCCTTCCCAACTGCACCGAAATTTGATGGAACACCTTTCTGTCGGTGGTGGTTGTATAGCAGTACCAGTATCGGAAGCCTTCTGAATTATTTTCCTTGTCGTACCTGTATTCATCTTACTACTCATTATCCCGGATCGTTCCCTCGCACCCTGCTGCTGAGCCAATGAACTACTTGGTAGAGCTTCGGCTTGACGGATTGGTTTCGCATACTCAGCATCATTCCCACGTTTCACAACAGTAGTGCGCTCTGGCTTGAAACTACCCTCGCATTTTTTCTGGGAAATTCGTTGCTTCGGTGTTGTGCGTCCATTAGGTTTTGTCAATGCCGGTCTTTTTCTCGCAGGTACTTTTAATTTTGCTTTATTTGGCCCATTCGATCCATCAACCTTTACCTTTGACTTTCGTGGTCTTTGTCGAATCTTTTCCACCAGTACCCGATTACTGCTGAACCCTTTTTCCAAACTAATGTTAAGTGGTATGTCCTGGTTCTTATAGCGCATAATTTTTCTCCGCATATCGATCCTGATGTCATGGTCAACCAAGAAGTCCACTCCCAATATGACTTCATCACAACGAATTTGTGTAGAACCATGACTTTTCCAATTAATACCTCACATACCACTTCGCCTTGGACTTGGTTATACTCGCCAGTGACCGTACGCAACCTTGCTCCAGGTAACGTTTTTACTCTCCTGTTGACCAAGTCAGATCGGATCAAGGAATGAGATGCGCCCGTATCTACAGTCAGTACACGTCCTTTTGCCATCCACATTCCCTATGACGGTAATACTGCTCGATTTTCTACCAATTGCGACACAGATATCACAGGACATTCAATAGCTGGGGCAAGTTTTCGTTCTTTAAAACTGACACGCTCTTGCTCATCTCCTCCAGCTTTGCGTTTACGGCCACCCACATTATTAGGACCAAGATTGCAATGACGTGCAATGTGACCGGACTTCCCGCATTTGAAACATTTGATAACTTTTTCACTCCGCTTTTGCGATCCTTTCAGCGCCTCCAATATTGCGTCTACCCACTCTGGCCTTTCTACTTCCACACGGCGTGCTTTGAAAACTGGCTTACACAGAAGCGACGCTGTTTCCTGAATCCGAGCTTGTGACACCGTTTCTGCGAATGTTGGATTTGGATTTGCGTATGTAGCTCGCTTTGTTTCGACGTCCCGTATGCCATTTATAAAGCTCTGAATCTTTACCCTTTCAGTGTATTCCACGGGTGCGTCCGCATTCGCTAAATGTGCTAGCCTTTCAATATCCGACGCAAAATCTTGCAATGTTTCACCAGGCCTCTGGAAGCGGTTCAGCAACTCCATTTGGTATATCTGTCTCCTATGCTCAGTTCCGTATCGTCTCTCTAGAGCGCTCATCAATGCTTTATAATTGTTCCGCTCTCCTTCTGGAATCGTCTGTAGGATTTCCGCTGCTGGCCCCTTCAATGCCACGAACAGTGCAGCAACTTTATCTTTCGCATTCCAGTTGTTCACTGCTGCGGTCTTCTCAAACTGTAGCTTGAAGACCTGGAAAGGAACAGAACCGCCAAAAGATGGAGTTTTTACCGTCGTATTACTCGCTGAAGCAGCCGGCCGATTAAGTTGCAATTCCTGTATACGACCTCTCAACGCATCCACCTCTGCCTCGAATTTTTCTTCAAACTGCATTATTTTTTCGTCCATGCGCGCTTCGAGTTTTGATGATATACGCCGCCTCTTGTGCTTCTAGCTGTACTGTTATGCATGTCTCTTGTTCTTTCAGTTGGGTTGCCATATATGTCTTTTGTTCTTCCAGCTGTGATGACATATTTGTGGATATTTGTGATGACATTTCTATTATACGTGCCTCTTGTGCTTCAAGTTAGGATGCCATATATGTCTTCTGTTCTTCCATCTTGGATGTTAAACGTGTCTCCTGCGATTCCAGCTGAGATGCCACTGTCGATGTTTGAGCAGTTATTGCAGCGCAATATCATGTTCAAGTCTGTGCTCGTAACTGTCTGCGATGTTTCGTTTTTCTCTTCAATTTTTGTGTTGTTGTTTCGTCCCCATCAGGATAAAAGACAAACTCGTCCACATCAATTCCTGGCGTCTCCATTACCTCTCGTAGCCGTGCTTGAAGTTCGATCTTATTGCCGGTTGTATTTAATCCACGGTTCTCCAACTCCTTTTTCAGTTGCTGGATCTTCAATTCACTGAACTTTGCCATGTCCAAGTTGTATTCCCAATCTTCGGAATTTATTAAACAATTCCTCTTCTGACACCAATTGTAACGAATTTACTTGCAAATCCTCTTATTTGCAATCCTCTGCTAAGTTCGAATCACTAAACTGTTGAATAAATAACTCGAATTTGTAATAATGCAAAATGACCTTTATTAAAGTACTTCACAATAACACTCAAACTGTGCAACGAATAGCTTGCTTAATAACCAAACTGATTGATAGCTCAAATGAAACTCTACTATTCAAAATAATAATGCTCTTGCTCGCTAGATAGCGTCTTAGTCGAAACTGATTGACAACTCAAATCAAACTGAATTCCAGCGCCTCTACATCTGCGGCCTTTTATACTCTCTGTAGTGCGATTCACTAACTTATATCGTGGAAGTCGTTATGTATATCGGCCAAATTTTTGGTTTGCTGTAACGAATGTGCGATTCAGTAACTTATATATAACGAGTCCAAACAGCTGACTTTTCGTATCTATTCAAATGTTACAGTGTGGCATCTCTGCTCACATCAGCCGTTCGAAATGTCAAAATATGCGAAAATCACAAAGAGGAATAAAAAAAACTATTTGTTCGCGCTAATTTGATTCTTCAGTTTAATAATTGATTTTTTTGTAAGTGGAATTCACCATAATAGGAACTCAAATCAAATTTCTTTGTTCAGTGTAAAAAAGAAAAGTAATATTAAAGGAAAGTATTTTTAATTATTACGATATTACAACCTTATTTTAAACATCTTTATTTTAGAATTTTATAATGGCGTCCACAAGTGCTGCTGCTAAGCGAAACGGGACATCACAGGAGCAGTTACGGACACTAGTTGACTTTCTCACTGAGAAACGGACGGACTGGCAACAGGAAAATTCCAGCGTCAACATGGAAGGATGGAGTACTTGAGGAAATGGAGGGAGTTGACAGAAAAGCTCAACGCTATTGAGGACCTACAAAAACTACAGAACAATGGCAAACGGTAATTACTTCTTTAGTGAAAAATAACAACATACAAACCGTCATGAGGAGCCAGTGCTTGTGATACATAAATGGAATCGTCAAATTGTGAGAAAATGGTGAGAACGGGATTCCACTAAATATTGTGAATAGCGGAAAGCGCTGACAAAGTTACGTTCGGCCATTTGTTTGCATATTAGTGTTTGGTTCTTATGTACAAATATGTGTGGATAGTATATGTACATTTAACTTGTACGCTAATTCCAAAAACATACATAAATGTGTTACGGTGAAAAGTTAATATTGTGTGAAAATTCAAACGAAGAATTTAGTGATTCCGGTAAGTCTACGACATGTGGTAGACTGCTTAAAAACGTCCAAAATATCGAGAGATATTAAAAGACACGTTTTGACCACGGTATCAATAATCCGAAGGTGGAAAATAAAAATTTTACTTCTGTCAGGAAATATTTGTAGCCGATGTTTGTCCTAGACTTATCGTGTTATCAGAATTCACTTTTAACTTTGATTTTTCCCGTAGATATTTATGTTTATTCATAAATGTGTCTATATTTCGTGTTTTATTTCTTTGGAAGTAGTGTGGCGCGATTTAAAGGCCGTACGACCAACCGCGTTCGAGACAGGAGTTTGCGGGAAAGCCCGAACAGGCAATAGGCAAGTCAATCTCCCGGCGGTAACTGATGTAGAAATGCGCGTGGTTAGCCTTGTTGGAGATGAGTATATTGAAGGCTCCACGCGATTGCCCGGATAGCATAGAAGAAGTGAGCTGATATTTTATTTTCATAATGTTTACTTCTAATACTTAGGAACTGCATTTGATCTTAGAGAAGATGAACGAGGAGGCTGTGACTCCGACAGTTTAATGACTGTCCGCTCCAACATCAGCCCCTGCACAAACACCAGCACCCCCGCCTTTAACCGTCTTTTGCTGTGGACTATTAAATTAGTATTTTGTTATTTAGCTTAGTATTAATTTTTTTTACCTTTATATTGGTTTCGCTATCATTAAATATAAGTTCCCTAGATTTTAAGATGTAATAAAATGTATATTAGGGTGCTGTTAAACATTTCTTTTGGGTATGTTCTGATATCTTACTTTCACAAAAAATTTCGATTTACTTATTGAATTTATATAGATACAATTTGACAAGTACAATAGAAATTTTTTTGTAAATGTGAAAATAGAGCAGGCCTCAAAAAACTTTTTGAAGCACCCTTACTTACGTTTATAATTCTTAAAACCTAATGCATAAACTATTTCCCATCTACTCAAAATATTGCATGTTTGAAACCTTTTCTTAATTCGTTTTTAATTTCTATATTTTCCTCATAGAAATCTTAGTTCAAAGCAGTATAAATCTGTGTTCTAAACTTTATGAGTATCCTTTATGTTATGTGAGAGAATGATAGGGACACCCTGTATGTGTATCTTTAGAATTTCAAAAACTGAGTGAGTTATATATATACAGCTATGTAAGAAATAATAGGGATACCCTTTTAAACGGGTTTGTTCGCAAACTATGTTTATTTATAAGTATTTTAAAAATTTCATAGTTCTAATTATATTTTAAATACAATTTTTAAAATACTAACAAATAACCATAGTTTGCTAACAAACCCGTTTTTAAAGGGTATCCCTATTATTTCTTACATAGCTGTATATATATAACTCACTCAGTTTTTGAAATTCTAAAAGATACACATACAGGGAGTCCCTATCATTTCTCACATAACACATAAAGGATACTCATAAAGTTTGGAACACAGATTTATACTGCTTTAAACTAAGATTTCTATGAGGAAAATATAGAAATTAAAAACGAATTAAGAAAAGGTTTCAAACATGCAAAGTCTGACTGGATGGGGAGTGGGTTATATACCCCGTTTCATAATTATTAACGCGGAATAATTTGCATCTTTTTAAACATTAACATAATTTCTTTTTGATTTCAATATTTTTCTCATACAAATCTTAGTTTAGACCAGTATAAATCTATGTTCTAAACTTTAAATCTATCTTATAGAATTTCAAAAACGTTTCGAAAAAATTTCAAATCCTTCAAATAAAAAAAACCCGAAAATACAGTTTTGTAGCCTATTTAATTCTACTCTAACAAAGTACAAATTTCAAGTACTTTAAGGACCTCCTTCTATTTTTAGAATTTTTGAGCAACATTAATTTTTATTTTTTATTTCATTTCGTTTGGAACTAGGTCTGGCGCGCGATTTGAAAAAGCGTACAGAGCAACCGCGTTCGGACCGAAATGTGCAAAGGAGCCCAAACAGGCAATCGGCCAATTACCCTCCCGGCGCCGAATGAAATGGAGAATGCGTGTGTTAAATTTTAATTGGGGAAAAATATGTTCAAGGCTCACACGATTGCCCGGATACAATGGAAGAGGTGAAGTTTTAGGTTTACACGTTATTTCCATCATATGTGTCCGAATTATATTTGTTGTTTTTATGATAATTAGGAGCTGCCGTTTTATTTCGAGGACGATGACGAGGAGGCGGTGACTCCGGACTGTAGAGTTGGTAGTTGCTGCAACACCGTCTGCTACCCCTCGACAACACACACTGCGCAGGGTTCAAAAGAAAAAAGTAAGGAGCACAGAAGCTGATGATGACGAGGAGGCGATTGAAACTTGTGGGATGGCATACAACACACGTCCGCATCACTCGCACTCGAGAGGCGGTCTTAGGGCATTTTCTGCTACCCCCGCATCAAACACACGTAGGGGCCTTAAAAAGTAAGCGTGCTGACGCAGAAAGAAGCCTAAACATAAACGCGGCACACGATTTTTTAGAATATTCACACTGAAAGTGCCACGGCTCAAACACACAGAGGGTAAAGAAACAATATAATTCATTATATAAATAATTTATATTTATTAAACTTTTTTCATTTTATCTCCCATATATCCAACAGATAACACTGGACAAGAAAATGAGGACCCAACACGATTGGAAAGAAAAATGCGAGCCCAAGTTGAATTGTAAATGCAACGCGACATCAGCAGACGAGGCAATGTTTGCAAGTTAAAGAGATCGGTGTAAAAGATGGACGACGAA
>JARSSU010007336.1:0-22308 GCA_029619165.1 Eurosta solidaginis | reverse complement strand
ATCTCATCATATGTTTAATTTTCTACGCTAGTTATCGTTGATAAATTTTTGCACGATAATGGAGCTATTACCTATATGACACTACTTTATTTTCGTGTATTTTTTCTTGTATTTTATCTTCAATTTTTTGTCGCACTCCCTCCTAATACGGCTGCAGTACTGGTGTAAGTGAGTAAACTGTATTTGAAAAAAACTAACGAAATACAAGGAAAATATACAATCTAGTTCATTAAAACAAACGAGCCAGTTTGTATTTCGATAGGTTTTTTTGATATTTTTGTTTTTAGTTTGAAAATTTCGAAAGAGGTGTCAAAAAACGTGCATTAGACTCGATAACAATAATCCGAAACTGGAAAATAAAAATTTTATCTCTGTCCGGAGATATTTGCAGTTGAAGTTGGCGCTTTTCATGTGGTTGTTGTAATTGTACCCACAAAAAAAATTGTGAACGCAGAAGGACATCACCGTGGCGGTAGCCACGGTTATACCACACACCCGGACTTGGCATGGCGTAGCCCAGGGTTATTTTTTATAAGCGCGGCCGAAGGCCGCCAACGCAGAAAGGTGTTCTGCGCAAAAATACTATGGATTTCACCCCCGGTTTCGGAGGGATCCGCGGGTCTTTTTTCGGTTTTTCGTTAATATCTTTTGAACGAGTTAAAATTTTTATTTTCCAGTTTTGGATTATTAATACTGATGTCAAGGCGCGTCGTTTCACACCTCTCTTGATATTTTGGGACGCGTATTAGCAGTGTCATGCTGTCGTATAGAATTACCAAAAGTAAATTTAAAATTATTACAAAATCCAAAAGAACCAAACTAAAGCCTCATTTGCAACACTCTTTTG
Organism: Eurosta solidaginis; assembly: GCA_029619165.1. Lineage (NCBI taxonomy): Eukaryota > Metazoa > Arthropoda > Insecta > Diptera > Tephritidae > Eurosta > Eurosta solidaginis. The sequence continues at coordinate 21,461 of JARSSU010007336.1, read as the reverse complement.
CAATACCCTGGGCAAGAAACCTTAAAGTGGCACAAACTTTCAAAATATTTGGGATTAACGACCTAATTTTACGGGCGCGCAAACTGCCTTGTACCTCTGTTAAGACATACTCTGAAATCTATTTTTTTATTAAACTTTTTTTACTTCTAGTATGTCAAGTACTTACAGTGAAGATTTGATTTCATGAAGATTGGATGCATCTCTCAATTTTCTTCTTTCTATGGCCTCCATGCGAGTTTCGTCAATTTGTTCATTTGAGTTTATTTAGGTAAAAGTCTAGTTGAGGGGTCGACTGCTAATACGCTACCAAAAATATCGAGAGAGGTGTCAAAAGACGCGTATTAATCTCGAGAACAATAATCCGATGGCGGAAAAGAAAAATTTATCTATGTCCAGAGATATTTGCAGTTGAAGTTGGCGATTTTCATGTGGTTGTTGTTGTGTTTTTACCCACAAAAAAAATTGTGCACAAATATACTATGGATCACACCCCCGGTTTCGGAGGTACCCACGGGTCTTTTTTCGGTTTTTCGTTAATATCTTTTAAACGAGTTAATATTTTTATTTTCTGCCATCGGATTTTTAATACTGATGTCAAGACGCGTCGTTTGACACCTCTCTCGATATATTTGGTAGCGTATTAGCAGTCGACCCCTCAACTAGACTATTACCTTTATTTATAACATTTCTTTTTACACATTTAACATTTTATTGTTACAGCTTTTAAAAACTTTTGCCACTTTTACGTACAAGACAATTGAATTGTTGGCATTTATGTTTTGTTTTGCTATCTGTTTCGTATAGATTCACAACAATTTGTAAACAAAACTCTGCTGTCATTCACAATAGCACATCTATCGGGCGTGTGGAAATCGCAATATGAAAGTTGATTTTTTACGATACGCTAGCAAGCGTTTATCGTTTATCGTATGAAAATTCATAATAGGGGTGTTAAGTAATTAAACAAACGTCACATGTATGCATTCACAATGTTTAGGCTTTAACAAGTGTTCTTTCTTTTCTGTGAATGATTAGTTGTGAACGGCTAAGAAGGAAGACTTTGCATGACGTACGAAATGTCAAAACGTCAGCATATTTAACGAAACGTCAGTAAAAAGCGTTTGAGAAAAACTGCCTAAAAAACTATTAATTAAAAACCACAATTTTAGCAAAAATTAATATGATATCAAGCTAAACAAAATAGTGTCTCCAATATTTAAACAAAATGAGAAAACAGCGAATGAAAAATTGTTTATAAGGACCCAAACCATAAATTTATATTTGGTGTATACGAAGAGTGGGTATGAGAGCGTACCAAAGAGAAAAGAACAGCCGCTGATATCAACAAAAGTACTCCAATAAGAATATAACACATTCAGTTAGAGGGTAATTGTTTGAATAAGCCTAATATTAAACGTGTGCATAGGCCCAAATAGTCACCAAAACACGTATGCAAATAAAAAAAGCAACACTTAATTATTATTCATTTTTGTACAATTTCAGCAAAACTTAAAAAAAACAAGTGCCACCTGCATATACTTTCACTTATCATACAAATTGACAATGATACCATTAACTCTTAAGGATCGCAACAATTTCAGCTATCGCATCAAGGAAAAACTTAATAGTTGGAAGCGTTTAATATTCTCGGATCGTAATTCGCGCAATCTATTTCTTTTTCTATTATTAAATTTAAGTTTTGCATTCGTGGAACTTTTCTATGGCATATTGACGAATAGCCTAGGTAAGTGTATGGTCAAAGGTATATGGTTAATAATATTATGGAACAGGGATATATAGAAACGTTTTATTTGTTGGTTGCACGAATAATCTCAAGTCTAGCGATCTAACTTTAATGTTATCGCAATAACGAGTGATTTGTGGTAACATATTTACGTACGCGCCCATACATTTATGTGAGTATGTATAACTCCAAGCATCCACATACTTTCCATAGAAGCAGTGGTTGATAAATCAAATGAGCCAAATAACATACTTTTTCCATTCTAAACCCTTTAAAAACGTAATACCAAAGTCAAACATGTCACTTATAAATTTTGGTCGCAATTAAAAATCGTTTGGGGTATACATAACATTTTAATATATTGTGTCTTTTTAGAGTAATATATATTCCGGTGATTTGTGTACTGAAATTTCAATTTTTTGTTCCTTTATTTTATTTATAAGAGGCGACTAAAATACCAAATAGACTCAAGGGGTTGTGTAAAGCAACCTTTTCGCGTTACCAGCGCAATATATAGCATCTCCAAACCCAATTGTCAACCTCGCCTATCCGTGAGAATCCTGTGCCATTACAACCGAGGCCCTGGCGATCCCGAACTCCTCATGTCGTCTGCATGTGGTCATAACAAATCGCTCCCGAGATGGTCGGGCTTAGTACCGAAGCGTACCGGATCTGCATCCGGCGAAGGACCGTCAGATCTCTGTAACACTCTCAAAGACCTTCGGGGAGTGTCCTTATTGTTGTTGTTGTTGTAGCAGTGCTTCGTCCCATCTAATAGGTGCGACCAATCACAAATTGTCATCAATGTCCTCAAACGGGAGTCCAAGGAAACTTGCAGTTTCAACAGGGGTTGACCATAATGAGAGTGACGTTAGAGGCGTTGGTTCCACATTAGAATTGAAGAGATGGTTGGTGTGATGTGGGGACACATTGCAAGCGGGGCATACATTTTGTATGTCGGGGTTGATTCTGGATTGGTAAGAGTTTAATCTGTTACAGTATCCAGATCGAAGTTGAGCTAGAGTGACTCGCGTTTCCTTGGGGAGTATGCGTTCCTCTTCCGCAAGTTTTGGGTACTGTTCTTTGAGTACTGGATTCACCGGACAAAATGGCATAAAGGTCCGACGCCTGTTTGTGGAGTTTGCTGAGGACCTGCTTGTGTTTTTTGGGTTCATACGGCTGAGTTCTAAGGTGCTGTATTTCCTCATAATGCTTACGGAGATGACTCCTTAAGTCCCTGGGCGGTGTTGGCTCATTAATCAGATGTATGTTGGGATGCCCAGGTTTCGGGGTATTCAACAGGAACTGTTTGGTTAGCATCTCATTTCTCTCCCTGATGGGAGTATTCTCGCCTCATTATGTAGATGGTGTTCTGGGGACATAAGAAGACAACCCGTGGCGGTTCTGAGGGCAGTATTTTGGCAGGCCTGCAGCTTTTTCCAGCGAGTGGTCTTTAGGCTTGGCGACCATATCGGGGACTGCTACAACAACAACAGTGTAATTATCCCTACAACAACAACAACTAGTAACCGGAACGTACCGGATCTATATCCGGCAAAGGGCCATTAGCATCGGTAAAACTCTTCGAAACCTCCCGGAAGTGTCTTTATCGCTACAATAACAAAAGCCATTCGGCCATAGCAGGAAGTAGTTTTGCGAAAAGTACTATCGATCCCACCCCCGTTTTCGGAGATGTCCGGTGTCATTTTTCGTGAAAATCTTTTGATGGCCGCAAAACTTTTGACTTCGGTCTTCGGCCATAAAAATAAATGTAAGGCGCGATACTCTGAAGAGATTTTAGGCCGAGCTTCTCTTCCAATTTGGGTCGTGCTCCTTTTTAATTTTTGCTACAAATTGGCGGGACGGGACCTACTTGTTTTATGCCGGCTCCGAACGGCATCTGTGAGGCAGATGAGTTTTCACTGAGAGTTTTTATTGGCAGAAATACACTCGGAGTGCTTGCCAAACACGGCCGGGGGCGACCCCGCTTAGAAAAATTGTCTTCTAATTGAAAAACCTTATTTCCAAAATTTTGATGTTTCTTTGCCGGGGTGTGAACCCAGGACATTCGGTGTGGTAGGCGGAGCACGCTACCACCACACCACGGTGGCCTTCTTCTTCTTCGATCATCCTGTATCCAAAACGCGTCTTTTGATACGCCTTGAAGGGACTTATGCGAGGAAATCGGCTATGAAAAATACTTGAGCAAAGAACTGAGTATGTACTCGTAGTTACTCGTAACGAAACAACACTATCCGTACTTCTGTTTACCTGAGGGCACTGGCCACTTTGGTCATTATTTGAGATGAGAAGCATCCAGAAGCTTAAGTTAGCCCAAATGACCGTCGTGGCTTCGACGAACACCACACACACGCATTTTGACTTGAAAATTTGTATATGTAAAGTAACAGTGCATTTTCTTTTGAATATTACAGGTCTTATATCGGACTCTTTTCACATGTTCTTTGACTGCACTGGTCTTTTAGCCGGTTTAGCCGCCTCGGTAATTACAAAATGGAAAGCTAATGATAAGTTTTCGTACGGTTATGTTCGTGCAGAAGTTTTAGCCGGCTTCGTTAATAGCCTTTTTTTACTCTTTATTGCGTTCTTTATTTTATCCGAGGGTGTGGAAAGATTAATCGAACCGCCAGAGGTAAAGCACGAACGGTTGTTTGTTGTATCTGTGCTTGGACTATTGGTGAATTTGGTTGGAATATATGCTTTTCAACACGGCCATGGACATTCACATGGAGGCGGAGGACATGGTCACTCCCATGGTGGTGGTGGTAGTGGTGGCAGTGCACATGGACATACGCAAGTTATAAATAATCACAACGATGTGAATAATCATCATCAGTCGATAACATTAGATGGTGGTAAGTACTTAGTTACATATTTTAAACATGATTTTCAGTAACGTTTTCCTCCAACCAGGACATGGGCATAGCCATGGAGGCGGTGGACATGGACACTCACATGGAGGCATTGACGATATATCCTCCAGTAATTCACAAATTATGCGTGGTGTTTTCTTGCATATTCTCGCCGATACTTTAGGTTCAGTAGGTGTTATCGTATCAGCGGTGCTAATGCAAATGTTTGGTTGGATGATTGCGGATCCAATTTGTTCAATATTTATTGCTTTGCTTATTGCTATGAGTGTACTTGGTCTAATAAAAGAATCCATATTAATATTAATGCAAAGACAACCATCAGCGCTTGATCGCGCGTTGCCGCAATGTTATCAAAAGGTGACTGGATTGGCTGGCGTTTATGCGGTACAAGATCCACATTTCTGGACGTTATGCTCCGACTTTTATGTGGGTGCTATAAAACTGGAAGTTTCAAAAAATGTTGATCCCAAATATGTAGTAACACATGCGCGCATGATATTCGAATCAGTTGGCGTTAAACAAATCTATATACAATTGGATTACGTGTGATAGCAGTGGGATATAATGACTAAACGGTATTAGTCAAATTTTTAGAATATGTGGCGTATTTCTTTCAATACTTTTTGTTGCTTCATTTAAATGAAGCAAATGTAAAGAGCAGCAACTATTACAATAGCAACAAAATCGAATTGCGAAGCTGGTATTTACAACAACACATGATAAGTATTGAAGGTGTATTAATGAAAAACGAAATTCTGGTTTAAATTTAAAATAAGTATATGCTTATTAGACTGGGTTGGTCCCCATACAAAAAAAAGTTGCTAATGTTCGCCCCTAAATTTAAAGATTATGTTGCCAAGGTTTCGGAAACTTTTTTAATTTTTTTTTGATCCTTCGAAATACAGCCGAAAAGGTTTTTTCGTTGTAACTTGGTTATTTGACGTCCGATTTTTAAAACTGATATGTCACTATTTTGGCCTTGAGAAGCTTCACATCTCCGTTTAATGTCCTTTTAAGCTATGAAGCCGTTTCCACATGATTAGGTCAGCTAACAAAGTTGTACCCCCAATGTATCCTTTTTTTCTTTACCACACGAAAGTACTTAAAAATTCAAGAAAATGTTGCTTTGAAACCATATTACTAAAATAATAAACAAAGAAGTTATAGCACTTTCAATATTTATTGCAACTCTTATTTTACCTGATTCTTATTATACTTAGACCTGAAACTCATGATATTTTTGGAGGAAAAACTATTATTATTAGGGTTTGCATTGAGAAGTTAATAAAGATATGCCAAAAATCATGAATAGGGGATGTCAAAGTAAATAAGTGAGTCAAACCTGTTGTGTCGTATTTATAATAATAACACTATGCGACAAATTCAACTTTTTTTATTTCTGAATACAGTCAGACTCTGACTTCTGACTTTTCACCTCGTATAACAGCTGTTATACTAAATTTCTCAAAAAAGGAATTCAGCCCTTCAAATAAGGGAACCCAGACCACGCCCACATTTTTACTTTTTCAATTTGCTGAACGCGTTAACAAAAAAATTTAATTCCGAAATGTAGAATTTCGAAATTCGAAAGCCCATATCTTTGTTAGCTGACCTAATCATTTAAAACCCACTTCATAGCTTAAAAGGACATTAAACGGAAATGTGAAGCTTCTCAAGGCCAAAATAATGACATATCAATTTTAAAAATCGGACGTCAAATAACCAAGTTACAACAAAAACACCTTTTAGGCTGTATTTCGAAGAATCAAAAAAAAATAAAAAAAAATTTTCTGAAACCCTCTCAACATAATCTTTAAATTTAGGGGCGGACATTAGCAACTTTTTTTCGACCAAGTCTAATGTTTATGCATTTCAGCTAACCGCATAAATGATTTATCGCTTTTCATTGTTATTCTGCTATGCATTTGTACATTGTGTAAATAATTTATTTAAACATGCAAACGAGTGTTATTAAATAAAAATATGATTTTCTACTTTTTTCACAATAACAAACGTTTATGAACTTTTTTTTATACACATTAAGTTATTTAATATAATTATGCTGTACATTCGCACATAAAGAATTTGAGGAAAGCAAGAAGCATGTTAAAAATGTAAATGAAAATAATTAACAAAATCAAAAAATATGTATGTATTAAATATCATTCCAATTAAGATTTTGTTCAGTCAAAAACGATTAATTTCTAAACACAACGAGCGATCAAAACAGTTTAAATAAAAAATATCATTCAGCGCAGTAAATGTGACCGCGAAAAACCTGTTTAATTATATCGATTGATTATTCAATAATAACAGCGGCAGGGAATACACAACAAATTGATAACTGGGAGAGACTAGAAAGGCAAAGAGAACTTCAGAAACTCGTATGTCTTCGTGTGTGAACGGCGTCTACCCTGAGCTAATTCAGTAGGGGTTCAGCTAAGCACACATCTTTCTATTATTATGTTGGTCAGTGTATGACTACTGTGGAGGAAGGTGGATATGGTATTTATACATAAAATACTGAAAAGGATACCCACAGTGTGAGATTCAAGAGGGCTGATAAGCGCATTCAAGTTCTCATGAAACTAGGGGTGGGTGGCCTAGAACGTTCCCGACATAGTCAGCCGGATGTACCCTAACGGTACTTTTTAAGGGAACTTATCTGATCTATATCCGTCAAAGTTCATGGGCCTTTCGATAACACCCTCCAAAACGTTCGGAGAGAGTCTTTATCGATACAACAACAACGACATGTTAGGAGTGTGGTAATCACCCCAGCGGGTTAGGGGGTTAGAATATACCCGCGGTAGGTATGCCTGTCGTAAGAGGCGACTAAAATACTATATTCAAGGGGTTGTGTAGCGCAACCTTTTCAGGTTGCCAGCGCAATATATAGCTTCTCCAAACCCAATTGTTAACCGCACCTATCCATGGCGAATCCTGTTTCATTAACAGCAGAGGCTCTGGCGACCCCGAACTACTCATGGATCTAGAGGGTGGGAGGGCGGTATGGCCTAGAAGGTTGTTGTTGTTGTTTTAGCGATAAGATTACTCCCCGAAGGCTTTGGGGAGTGTTATCGGTGTGATGGTCCTTTGCCGGATACAGATCCGGTACGCTCCGGTAACACAGCTGTATTAAGGTGCTAGCCCGACTGGGAACGACTTATATGGCCACATTAAACATTTAGGCCATCCCTCCCTCCCCACCCCCAAGTTCCATGAGCAGATACTACGTGTAAAAAAAACTCGTCTAAAATTTACGATTCTTTTAGGGTAATTTTTATTTTATAAAACTTTGGAACGTGGCAGCCCTTGCAAATACACAGAGTGGCAAGAATACATCATTCAAAATCTAAAATTATTTCCAACAGAGGGCAGCATTGCTCGTCTGTCATGTGATGAGTAAAGTTTTTCTCGGTCACCTGTCAGTAAAGCAATTTCGTATTTTGTAAGTTTCAATTAGTTTTTCATCAATTTTACCATCTGGTATTATTCCCAATTATAAAATATTATTGCTCTTCTTAGAGTTGAACCGTGTAAATTTGCATAATGGCACAAATACGCACCGTTGTACTCCACACATTCTGGTGGATGTTCTTGGCCACGAGCGTTGTGCTAACACTTCAATTTGTACTTACTGGCAAAGGCGAACGAGTGAGCGTTGGTTGGTTCCTAACATCCACATCACCCTATATGTGGGCATGCCTGGGAATTGGCTTAGCCGTAGCATTGTCGGTTGTTGGAGCTGCATTGGGCATATACACGACGGGCACCAGCATTGTGGGCGGTGGTGTTAAAGCACCCCGTATCAAGACAAAGAATTTAATTTCAGTTATTTCTGTGAAGCAGTAGCCATTTATGGTTTAATTACAGCCATTGTATTATCTGGTTTATTAGAACAATTCACAATGTCCATAGCATTAGATAACCAAACTGTGATGAACAATAATTGGTTTGGTGGATATGTTATGTTTGGCGCTGGATTATCTGTCGGATTGGTGAATCTATTTTGTGGCATTGCTGTTGGTATTGTTGGATCGGGTGCGGCGCTGGCTGATGCTGCAAACTCAGCATTGTTCGTAAAGAGTTTTAATTGTAGAAATTTTCGGCTCTGCCATTGGACTTTTTGGCTTGATTGTTGGCATTTATATGACTTCCAAGGTGAAAATGGGTGATAAGAAAGATTAAATTATATCACAAACTCAGAAAAGGAGGAATGTATTATCAATATACATATAAATCATATTAGCAGAGATATACGCATACCTGTCTAAATTAGTCAAAATTTCCAGCAAAACAACGTACCTGTTGTTACGTATGGATCATGGTATGGATATAATTAAAACAGTTTATTAACTTAATAATCCTTTAAAGAATCAATAGATTATGCAAAGTTCATCACATATTCTTAAAAATGTAGACAGCTCATGCGAAAGTTTCGTATTTTATCACATGTTAAATTGACGGGATAAGAGGCCATTATAGGTTTCATTAGAAAGACTCCTAAAGCAAAAAGGTTATTAATTGAATATTTTTTTCTCATTAATAAAATATTGGTGGTTTTCGTTTAAACAGCTAAGATTCTACCTAAACTCTATTTTAAAGATTTAGCAAGAATCTTAAGTCAATACATCCGAATAAGATTTAAACGTGATAAAATAGCAAATGCGGACCTAAAACTCATTCCATTTTTTCCATAAATATTTTTCGTTACTTAATTTCTTTTCTATGTGCAAATAAGCAGCAAACTGCTGAAAACCAAAATGTTAGAAGTTAATTTTAAATCTTAATATACAAAACATAACTAAAAAATTAAATAAAGGAAATTACCTACATCTAGAACAAGGCATACTCTCTCATTGGGAAAAGTTTCGTTATTTTGCTACAAACTCAATCGACCTTCAGTAGGGGTTTCAGATCAGCGCAGCGACTACGACTTCAGTGTTGCTTTAATTAACATCATTCACTTATTGAGTTAAGATATAGAATATTCCGATTCAAGTGAATTTTTTTCGTTATGCTATGTAAATATGTAAAGCACTCAGCATCAAATGCCATCCTCACATGTGCATACATAGTACAAAAGCATATTTACGTAACAGTCATTGAAATTCGCTTTGAATCAACTTAAAGCATGAATAATACGATATTACATTTAAAACATATAAAGTGCGTGTTTCTTTTTTTTTAGTTAACTAATTATTGTATGTATATAAAAATGGCAATGCATAAATATTTAATACTTTAATTCGTATTTAAGATTTATTGTTTGTATAGATAAAAAGAAAAAACCAACTGTATAAACAAAATTATCCCAAAGTATTCTACAATAAATTTATCTTGTTCGTTCTCTAAAAAAATAAGTTTTCAATTAGTCTTAAGTTGTATGTCGAATAGGAAATTTCTGAATTCCATAAAAGTTAAAAGGAATTTGAGCCATTTATCGTGATTTATATATTTCGGAATTGTTCTCGGGAGTCTTTTCAGGGACCATAAAAGGATGTTTTCGGGATAGACTGCGATCTTTTCGGACTTTTTTGGGATTTTGGCGCTGTCCGGGGTTATTTGTGGCTCATTTCCGGATGGTTTTTCAGGATCAATTTCCACCCATTTTGGGATTAATTACCTCGCCATGATTTCGGTAGTTGTTGTTGTTGTTGTTGTAGCGATACGGTTGCTCCCCGAAGGTTTAGGGAGTGATCGATGTGATGGTCCTTTGCCGTTTACAGATCCGGTACGCTCCGGTAACACAGCATCATTAAGTGCTGGCCCGCCATCTGGGAACGATTTATATGGCCACATTAAACCTTCAGGCCATCCGGTATTTTAGTCGCCTCTTACGACAGGCATACCTACCGCGGGTATATTCTAACCCCCTGACCCGCTGGGTCGGTAGTATTTCAGGTGGTTTCGAGATTTTTGTTTTCGGGATAAACTGCGATAATTGCGAAATTTTTTTCGAAACCATTTTGCGAATTTGACACCGACCGGGAACATTTGTGAATCATTTCTTAATTGATCCTGAAAGTCGTGCACATCTCGGAATCATTCTAGTACCTTATTCGGTAGGTATCATATTAAAGTAATTTTTTAGACCAATCGTGATAATTTCGTGACTCCCGATCATTTCGAGATAGTTTGGTATGAGGGCAATATACATCCAGGTGTATGCAATTTAAAAAAAGGGTTAATGCTTTATTAAATTTTTAATTCAATGAAATTTTAGGTTTAAACTTCTTTGTGCTAGTGGACCCCTGACAAAGGCTAGTGGTTAAAGAACAATCCAATCACTGAAATTTACTAATTTGAAAGTAGCAGCTGACAGTGTGATGCGTGCATCAATATCCTCTAACGGGAGTCCAAGGAAACTTGCTGTTTCAACAGGGGTGGACAATAATGAGAGGGGTGTTAGAGGCGTTGGTTCCACAATACAATTGAAGAGATGGTTGGTGTCATGTGGGGGGACACATTACAAGCAGGGCATATGTTTTATATGTCGGGGTTGATTCTGGATAGGTAAGAGTTCAACCTGTTACAGTATCCAGATCGAAGTAGAGATAGAGTGACTCGCGTTTCCGACGCCTGTTTGTGGAGTTCACTGAGGATCTGCTTGTGTGTTGGCTTCATACGGTTGTGTTCCTCATAATGCTGACGGAGATGACTCCTTAAGACCCCCAGCGGGTTAGGGGGTTAGAATATGCCCGAGGTAGGTATGCCTGTCGTAAGAGGCGACTAAAATACCAGATTCAAGGGGTTGTGTAGCGCAACCTTTTCAGGTTGCAAGCGCAATATATAGCTTCTCAAAACCCAATTGTCAACCTCATCTATCCGTAGCGAATCCTGTTTCACTAACAGACGAGGCTCTGGCGACCCCAAGCTCCTCATGGAACTAGGGGTGGGGAGGGAGGGATGGCCTGAAGGTTTAATGTGGCCATATAAATCGTTCCTGATATGGTCGGGCTAGCACCTTAATGGTGTTGTGTTACCGGAGCGTACCGGATCTGTATCCGGCAAAGGACCATCACATCGATAACGCTCCCCAAAACCTTCGGGGAGTAAACTGATCGTTACAACAACATGACTCCTTAAGCCTCTGGCGGTGTTGGCTCATCAATCAGACGTCTGTTAGGATGCCCAGGTTTCTGGGTATTCAACAGGAACTGTTTGGTTAGCATCTCATTTCTCTCCCTGATGGGGAGTATTCTCGCCTCATTATGTAGATAGTGTTCTGGGGACATAAGAAAACAACCCGTGGCGGGTCTGAGAGCAGTATTTTGGTAGGCCTGTAGCTTCTTCTCTTTAACGATGGCACAGTTAAGTGGGCAGTAAAGTCTTTCCAGAGCTACAAATCTCCGGGAGTGGATGGTATATATCCAGCCTTTCTGCAGCAGGGCGAGGAATTGATCCCACACCTGGTCAGGATTATGAGGGATAGTCTCGCACTGACATACAACCCGACGGTGTGGAGAAGAGCAAAAGTGGTATTTATACCTAAGGTGGCTAAAAAGGACTACTCCAATCCTAAGTCCTTTAGGCCTATAAGCCTGACATCCTTTGCTCTCAAAGCAATGGAGAAGATTGTAGACCACGAGATTAGATCAAAGGCTCTCGATAGAGTGCCACTACATAAAGATCAGCATGCATACAGAACAGGCAGGTCGACAGAAACTGCACTGTATCATCTGTCCACAGATCTCCAAAGTGCGTTTGAGTGCGGGGAGATAACTCTATGCGCATTTCTGGACATAGAGGGGGCTTTCGACAACACGACACACGAAAGTGTGCATTGCTACAACAACAACAAAGTGTGAATCGGGTACTCGAGAGAAGAGAGATACAACGTCCAATTCGTATGTGGATAAACGCCTTATTGCATACGAGGATTGCCGAAACCTCAAGTGGGGACGGTATAGTAGAGATTAAAACAACGAAAGGATGTCCACAAGGGGGCGTCCTGTCACCCCTGCTGTGGAGCCTGGTAGTAGATGAACTTCTACAGAGGCTCTCAGACAAAGGAATCCGGTTGATACGGTCAACCATGGCTCGTTACTGCAAGACCTGGAAGGGTCTACCCTTTCCCCATGTCTTAAAGGTGGACCGCAAATTATCTGGGTGGTCGGCAGGCATCGGTGCAATTCAGAAACGAAACATCAAAACAAAGGAGAATTAAACAAGGGGTGCCACAGGGTGGTGTCCTATCCCCGCTTTTGTTTAATTTCTACATATCTAAGCTACCTTCACCACCGGAAGGAGTCACAATCGTTTCCTACGCCGATGACTGCACAATAATGACCACAGGCCCAGGCCCAGAGATCGATGAGCTATGCAATAAAATAAACGGCTATCTCCCTGATCTCTCCAGTTTTTTCGCCTCGCGAAACCTGGAATTGTCACCGACTAAATCTTCCGCGACCTTATTTACAACATGGACGCCCCAAATGTCGACCATATTGAACATCCACGTCGATGGCACTACGCTACCGACTGTCCTACACCCCAAAATCTTGGGTGTGACGTTTGATCAGGATCTACATTTTGGTGCGCACGCAACCGCAATTGTTCCAAGAATTCAGAGCCGTAATAAAATCCTCAAATCCCTTGCTGGCAGTACCTGGGGAAAAGATAAAGAAACGCTCTTGACCACATACAAAGCAATTAGCCAGCCGATTACGTGCTACGCGTCACCCATATGGTCGCCAAGCCTAAAAACCACCCACTGGAAGAAACTACAGGCCTGCCAAAATACTGCTCTCAGAATCGCCACGGGCTGTCTTCTTATGTCCCCAGAACACCATCTGCATAATGAGGCGAGAATACTCCCCATCAGGGAGAGAAATGAGATGCTGACCAAACAGTTTCTGTTGAATACCCAGAAACCTGGGCATCCCAACAGACATCTGATTGACGAACCAGCACGCCTAGGGGCCTAAGGAGTCATCTCCGTAAGCATTTTGAGGAAATACGGCACCTGAGAACCCAGCCGTATGAAGCGAAAAAACACAAGCAGGTCCTTGGTGAACTCCATAGACAGGCGTCGGACCTTTATGTCGGGAATTGCCCGGTGAATCCAGTACTTGAAGAAAAACATCCAGAACTCGCAGAAGAGGAACGCATACTCCCCAGGGAAACGCGTGTCACTCTTGCTCAACTTCGTTCTGGATACTGTAACAGGTTAAACTCTTACCTATCCAGAATCAACCCCGACATACAAAATGTATGCCCCCGCTTGCAATGTGTCCCCACATGACACCAACCATCTCTTTAATTGTAATGTGGAACCAACGCCTCTAACACCCCTTTCCTTATGGTCCACCCTGTTGAAACGGCAAGTTTCCTTGGACTCCCGTTAGAGGATATTGATGACAATTTGTGATCGGTCGCGGCTATTAGGTGGGGCGAGCATTGCTACAACAACAACACAACATGTCAGGGGTACGCGGATGATATTGTTATCATTGTAAGGGGCAAATTTGAGAGCACCCTTTGCGACATAATGCAAAGGGCATTGAGGTTAACGAAAGAATGGTGTACTGAGGTAGGGCTAAGCATCAACCCTAACAAGACATCCATTGTGCCCTTCACCAGGAGAAGAAAACTGGAAGGTATTAGGCAAATCACAATGGATGGAGTACACACGTCTGAGGTGAAATTTTTGGGAGTCACGTTTGGCTCTAAGCTCTTATGGAAGAAACACGTTGACAACACCATATCAAAGGCCACAAGAGCAATAATGGTGTGCAGACGTATTGCAGGAAGATCCTGGGGATGCATCCCAAAGATCCTAAGATGGATGTACACTATGATAGTGGGAGCAGTTGCGTTGGCATCAAGAACAACCATGGTGACCGTACAAAAATCGCTCCCCCAAGCTTCAACGCTTAGCGTGTGTCTGCATTACGGGAGCCATGCAAACATGCCCGACGGCAGCAATAGAAGTGCTGCTTGAGTTAACGACTCTACATATAATAATTGAGCAGGCAGCCAGGAGTACTTTAGTAAACAAGCTAAAGAGGGATGTGGAAGAGGCAAAGTGATACAGTCACGGAGCATGGCGAAGCTGCAGGAGCAGATTCCACTCATCCAACTTCCCAGAGATGATACGAGGAAGATAATTAAGTTTGAGAACGCTTCAAAATAGAGCTGGGGAACAAATGGACGTGGGACACCTCCAGGATTGAGGCGCTTCACCAGGAACACACTATAATATGGTACACCGATTGCTCGAAGACACCGGAGGTCATAGGAGCGGGGATCTTCGGCCCCCTAACCAAAATATCCCTAACACTCGGAAAATATCCGAGCATCTTCCAAGCCGAAGTTGTCGCCATAAGCCGGTGTGCAGAGATAAACTTACAGCGGGGATATACCAACGAGAAAATCGCTATACTCAGCGACAGTCAAGCTGCACTCAAGGCATTATCTTCAGTTGAGATTAAATCATCAACGGTCCTTGAATGCGTGGAGAGATTAAACAATTTAGGAGTCAATAACACCGTCCTTCTGGCATGGGTACCTGAACACAGAGGAGTAGATGGTAACGAGCGAGCGGACGAACTTGCCAGGTTGGCAGCGGCCGGAAAGCCAATAGGACCCGAGCCTATGGTGCCAATAGGGTCACATACAATATATAATAATTTATTTATTTACGGTCTTTAAGACCTAGTTCAAGGTATATATATATATATATATAAATAAATTGTATACATTACATGCTTAATGACTTACAGTATAAAAATAATTTTGCTTTAAACTTATTAATATTTTCACAGTCTTTTATCGCATTTGGTAATTCATTGTACATTTTATAACCTATATATTCTAAGTCTTCTTCGCGAACTCCGTTCTTACTCTGGGCAGTCTTATATTTCCGCTGCTTCTAGTTCCATAGTTATGTATTTCATGATTAAAATGTATTCTCCCGTTCAGATAATTCGGTGTTATTCCTAATTTCATATGATGTATAAATTTCAATGTGAAATAATATATCGACTGTTTTACACTGAGCCAGTTTAACATATTTAGCATTGTAGTTTTTGGTGTTCTAAGCGAACATTTTAAAATTAATCGCATTGCCTTGTTTTGTTGTATCTGCAGTTTTTTTATTTGTGTGTCATTTGCTAATAGCAGGATTGTTGGACAATAGATAAAGTGCGGTTCAATAATTGATCGATACACTAATAATTTGTGTCGTTGACTAATATATTTACAAGTTCTGTACATAAAACCAATTTTTTTTGCAATTTTGTTTTCTAAATAACTTATGTGTTCTCCAAATCTAAGGTTTTTGTCGATCCAGACTCCTAGGTATTTGATCTTGTCTACTTGCTGAATTTCAACATTTCTTATCTTCAGAGTAATATTGCTAAGGTTATTGGCACCCATAATGCTTTGATTTTTGCAAAATATCATACTTTTGGTTTTATCCACGTTCACTTTCAACTTTCTATGGCATAGCCATTTATAAAGGGAGTCTAAGTCTTCTTGCATTTTCGATACCGCAAAGCCCGCACTTCTTTCACTAATGGTTATCAATGCATCATCCGCAAATAGTCGAATATTGCAATATTTCAAGCATTCTTTAATATCGTTAATATATATTGTAAACAATAGCGGTACCAATACTGAACCTTGCGGTAGCCCAATATGTACATCAGCAACCGGTGAAACTGCACTTCCAATTATCGTCTTCTGTTTTCTATTACTCAAATAGCTTCTGAACCATTCCAAGGATTTTCCTCTTATCCCATTATTAAACATAACATTCAGCAGTTCCTCTCTATCCACAGTTTCAAAAGCACGTTTTAAGTCTAAAAAGACTGAGATCACAACTTTCTTATCAGTTATATCCTCTTTCCATTCCGCAATAACCATATTCAGTGCGGTTTTGCAAGAATGGCTTTTCATAAACCCAGATTGTTCAGGTATAATAATTTGGTATTTATCTAGATATGCCACTAATTGATTTTTAACCACCGTTTCCATATTTTTTTCATCTGCGGGTAGCGTATTAATTGGGCGCAGTTCCTCTGGCCTTACTGTATTTTTGACTTTTTCCGCAGGTACTATAGTTGATACTTTCCAGCAATTTGGAACAATGCTACTGTTTATTGATTCATTTATTATATCTTTGTAGAAGTGAGCAATGTAAATCATGGCATCTTTAAATACCCCCTCCGACAAAAGCTTTTTTCCACCATATTTGTTTCTAAAAGATTTAGTAATGTTCATTATATCATCTAACTCTACGTCGGTGAATTGAAAAGTTTCAATTGCATATTTACACTTGTTTCTGCCGCAATTGGAATTATTTCAATGCTATCATTAATTTCAGCTATGCTCTGTACAAAAAATGTATTTAGGGCATTGGCTATATCGTATTCCTTCTCGAGGCATTCACCGTTAATTACTATTTTGCTAACGACCTTTATGTCATCGGTGAGCTCAGCAAGATGTTTTAAAGACTTCCACATACGCTTCATGTCTCCTGCACTATCGAGCACTTTCTCTTCCATATATTTCTTCTTTTTATACATAACAGTTTTTTTTATATATTTTTTTTATGCCATTATAATCCACCCAGTTGCCAGTAAGGGAGGACTTCAGACAAAAGGAGGCGTCCCTTAGAGAACAACACTTGCGCGAAAGTCCAGGACTTCGGCAGGCAAAGGCACTAATAGGAGGGTACAACTCGAAGCGATATAAGGCTATGATTAACCTCGCAAAAAGTAGCCTTAGGATTTTAACAGGTATACTCACAGGTCACTGTAGGCTAAAGAGCCATATGCATAAATTGGGCATATCAGCTAGTAGCCTCTGTTGATTTTGTGATTTCGAAGATGAGTCTGCAGAACACATCCTGAAGGAATGTGAGGCAGTCTCGAGACGAAGACTTAGGATCCTAGGTCATCCGAACTAGAAAATAGTCACATACACTCTCTGAAGCCGAGAACCATTCTCGATTTTCTCAGAGAACTCGGCTTGGATGAAGTGTTGTAAAGAGAATGAGGGCACAATAGACCAATAGGTCGCAGTGCTTAACCTCACAACATCTATCTATCTATCTATCTAGCTTCTTCCAGTGAATAGTTTTTAGGTTTGGCGACCATATAGGGGACGGGTAGCATGCAATCGGCTGGCCAATTGCTTTGTAAATGGTAATGAGCGTTTCTTTGTCTTTTCCCCAAGTACTGCCAGCAAGAGATTTGAGGATTTTATACGGCTCTGGATTTTCGGCACAATTGCGGCTGCATGCTCACCAAAAGTAGATTCTGATCAAACGTCACACCCAAGATTTTGGCGTGTAGGACAGTCGGTAGCGTAGTGCCATCGACGTGTAAATAAGGTCGCGGATGATTTAGTACGTGATAATGCCAGGTTTCGCAAGGCGAAAAAAGTGGAGAGATCAGGGAGGTAGCCGTTTATTTCTGTTGCAAAGCTCATCGATCTGATGGCGAAGATCGCTTTGAAATGTAGGAGATAACAAAAGTGGGGATAGGACACCACCCTGTGGCATCCCTTGTTTAATTCTTCTTGGTTTTGATCGTTTGTAATTCTTCGTAGCCATTCCCTGGCCTCAGCGCTTATTGAAATCATGTCAGACAATGAACAGACGATTTTAAAATTCGATTTGCATGCAACTATATAAAGGTTTGAAAATTACTTAAAATGAAATTATTATAAAAGTGGTCGAAGTCATTTCGTTTCGTTTCAATTCAGTGGTAATTTGTAAATTTGCAATTATTATTAGTTTATATTTGTAGAAGCATCTACATATGTGTTCGTTCTAAATCAACCATGCATTTGAGGCCAGGAGTTGGAAATGATTTAGACCACTTTCATAATAATGCGCACATTTATTTATAAGGTTTTTTTTTGTCAAAGTTCAGGCTTTTATTTAAAGATTCTATTTTAGTAAAAATTTCAAACTTCCTCAACAACGTAATTACTCCATTCAATATCTTGGTTTGTCTCAGTCAGACTTGTTACCTCCTCATATGGTAAGCCACAAAAATCATCTTCAGCAGCTTTTGATAGAAAATAACTGTCTCCTTCCAATATATTGTTCTCAAGTATAGTATATTTCAATGATTCATCATGCACTGTTGTTGATTGTACAACTTCTGAATTAGCATTATTCGCTGCTATACTGCCCTTTTCAGATTCCAGTACGACATGACGCTGCAAGTGTGCTGTCAATAAGCAACGTTTTATAAAAGCTTTTTCACAATAGGTGCACTTAAATTTTCTCTCGCCAGTGTGCGTCCGCTCGTGATATCTCAAATCACATACCTGCGAGAAATTACGATTACAGGTTTTGCATTGATATGGCTTTTCCCCAGTATGTGTACGCATATGCAGTTGTAAAAGAAATACACGTGAGAAACTCTTTTGGCAAAAACTACAAGAATGCGGTTTCTCACCGGTGTGTGTTCGCATATGCGTTGTTAAGTTGCTTTTCTCATAGAAGGTTTTTTGGCATATGGAGCAAATGAGATCTGGTTTTTTGGCATGTCGTTTCAAATGCATAGAGTAAGCCGATTGGGTTTTGAATGCTTTGGAACAGTATGCGCAACTAAATGGTCGTTCGCCGGTATGTGTACGTAAGTGCATATTAAGCGCAAATGGTGATTGCAAATGTTTGCCGCAGTATGTACATTCACGTTGGGATGATGTAGTCGAAATTTCGGGTCCTGAACATGTGAACATGTGTTGTCTGAAAGTTCTTCCAATGAAAAAGTGTTACCGCAATGCTTACAGTTATATGGCTGCATCAGCAAATGAACTTTGTCTATATGCCGCTGAAGATTAGAAGACTGCATAAACACTGCTCCACATAAATTACATTTGAACCCATTACGAGGCTAATAAAAAGTATAATTTAAGAATTTAGCACTATTTGGTAATTTCCCAAATACCTAGTTATACCTTTTGCTGCATAGCTACGCTTTTGGCAGTTATTTGTTCAAACGTGCTGCTGGAACTATATGCCTTTTCCTCTTGTTCAAAGTTCCCAGTTCCTGTATTTTCTAGATTGTCGTAGTCTTTGGAATAATCTTCCTCATACAAATCTGTGCATATTTCTTGTTCATGTTTACCTGTTAGCATTTCAACATCTTCTTTGGTACTTATCAATATAACACCTTCATCAAGTGTTTCGTCTAAATCAACTTCAATTAGGTCTGCTGCTTGTATGTCTAATAATTGTACGCCATTGATAATCCCATTTGTTGGTGACTTGTGATCATTTGTTTTTAGCTTATTTAGATCTATTGGCATTGTTTCTGTAATATGCTTCAAATTTGTGCCTGCTAGTAATTGTTGACTGCGTTCGCATTTTTCCCGAAATTTTGCTGCCACAAGTAATTCGATAGTACATTCCTTACAAAGGTACTTGGGTAGATTGTCGTATGTTTCAATCTACAATATATCGAGTTTGACCATGATTCATAAATCATGGAGGAAAAGTATAACATGAAAACTTGTTAGGCTGCTCATTTATACTTACTTTAAGACCACCACAACGCTCCAGTAGTGTTAATAGATCCGATTGTAAATCTTCCACAATTCCACCATCGTAAATATGCACCATTAAATCTTCCAGTTGGAGGCAAACACGACAGCAAAGCTCAGCTGATTGCATCCCATTTTCGGATGTTATATTCTGATCTAAACTTATTTCAGATTGCCCTTTCACACCTGACTCCCCATTAAAGTAATTATTTATATTTTTGGCCATCGTGGATTAGTGTGGTACACAATTATTACGTTCCAACTAAGAGTTGGGTCGTTTCGTTCATAGCCACTGATGACCCTGATACGAAACTTTCATTCTCTCAATTTGTTTCCTGGAAAGGGGCTTGAAATCAGCTGTCTGTTCATTCAATGTAAACAAAAGTTCATTCGTTCCAAGAATGGGGTCTGAAGTCAGATGGCTATAGAGTTGCCTAAAACACGCAAAAAAAATTCTCCAAGAAATCCGTGTATGTATGTATGTATGTATTTATTTGAAAATTTGTTCCTAGCACAACAATTTTGACAAATTATTTAACAGTGCTAGTCATGAATAGCATGAGCTATAAAAATTGAACATTTATAATAATAAATTAGATTAATCAAATTAAATTAAATATAGCGGACAATAGTGAAATATTTATGTATGTAAATGTAAATCTTAAAACTAAAGAAAAGTAGTTAATAAATATTAAAAGACAGCAGTAGTGATGATAACCTTTGGCTGGTTATAGATTGAATAGTATTTAACAAACAAAGAAAGAAGACACAGAGAAAGGAAAAGGACTTAGAAATGAACATTTTAACAACAACAATTTGAGATCCAGTTTAAGAGTCGTTAAAAAATGATGTTAGCTCTTTTCTGAAGTGCAGAGCATTACTTAAGAGTCGAAGACTAGTAGGTAGCGAGTTCCAAAGACGTATTGCAGTAACAAAGAATTGGCGCTCAGAGGTTAGCGAGCGGTATCTGATGTGCTTAAGAAGAAGCACCGATCTGATGATTGCAGAAAAATAAGCTTACGATATAGATAGTCAGGTTCCTTCGTGTGTATCAGTTTATGGAGGAAGGACAGTGTTTTGACTTTTAAAAGATTTTCGAAAGAAATGTTTAGCAACCTTTCAGCATGTGAGATACGTGGTCAAATCTTTTCAACCCATAAACATATCTAGCAATGTTGTTGTAACAACATTTAGTTTGTTCTTGCACAGATAGTCACAGTTTGAGTAAATCACACAACCATGGAGTAGCGTAGGTATTAAGTACGCTTTAGCCAGAAGTAGTCGTATGTGCAAAGGCGTGAAATACTGTG